>JACM01077036.1:0-16174 GCA_000787095.1 Periophthalmodon schlosseri
TATATGCTGTAGACTTCTGACATAGCCAAGCTCCAACATGTGAGTGTGAGTGGGGATTTTCCTCAGGTCTGGGCAAAGTGCGCTCATTAAATGAACCACATCTGAATGCCAAATGAAACAAGCTCATTTTCATCAAATACATTCTGCCGGCGGATACGCAAAAGCAATGTTTCTGAATGAACCTAGGATTTGGTGCATACAGCAATTACGAAAGACAGCCTTAGACACTGTAATGACAGACATCTACTCAGGGAGGACAATTTGTTATAGGTCCACAAACGGAAGAGTTCATACTTCCATGATATGGTAATCACAACCTAGCTAGCACTTATACTACATTGATAAGTTGAATTTTTAAGGCCATACAGACAAAGAACTCAATGGAAAAGCAATCGTGTCACTCGTACTTCCTCTTCCTCTTTCTCCAACTGCCTTGAGTGAACGACTCGACCTACACTGACCTTTGACCCCAGCCAACTTTCACGGCTAGAAGAAAAGACTCATGTTTCTTTGAGGAGCCATAAACCTGCCTGTGAGCTTTTCAAATCTGTCCAGTAGCATGTCCCTCTTGGGCTAACTTAGTTCACCACCCTAAAAACACTTCTGATGTCTGCATTGTGACCATATATTGTAAAAATGGTAAATTGTTATTTTAAAGTCTCTAGCAAGTGACATTAGCTCTTGTGTTTTTAATGTCTCTTTCAGGTATACATTGCCTTGATTGAGGCATCTATCTGTGCGGTTATAATATTTCTTTTGATAATGTGACCCACTGTTGTTGCACAGGGCATGAGACAAAAGTCTTAACATAGGTTTGGGGATATGGAAAAAAAAAACATTTTTTTCCTTTGTAATGATTGGTCTCAAGTTTGAATTGGCTATGTCATTTTCATATCATAGTAATAATAGGGTTCATGAACATAGACCGAATTTAAATAAATAAAAATAATTAAGCCATAAATGAATGCTTTCCAAATTGCTGTTATTTAACACACAAAGAAACCAATTTATTCCACCAAAGTCCAAACTCTGCTCCAAACAAATTGCTTTTGACAATTTAAAACAATTAGGTCACAATTTGAGTACAATTTCATTAATCGCCTTGCCCTACTTAAAGATGAAATACCAATGCCAAGATCTCCAAAAGTATTGAAATAAGCTACAGCATAGCATGGTCCTTGCCTGAGCCAGGATATGACGCATTCACTTGCCTCTTTACCACTGAGTAATAGGTGACTTCAAAACCTAAGTATACACAGAGAAAAGAATAGGCCATCAGATGTAAACTACCATCTCTGTCTTTACCACCACAGTGCCACATGGTCTAAGTCGGCCCTGCTTTGCATCAATCCCTCTCAATATTACCCAAACATATGTAAGCCAATACCAGCATGACTTTTGCCATTACATCATCACAGGAACTTTCAATGGGGCTGGGTCAACACTAGAAGAATGAGCAAATGATGGACAGCAGTAGCCAAAATAACAAAACTTGAGATGCTCTTTTTGAACTTGAAGTAAGTTAGGTTTTCCCAGGGGCTAAAGCCATATTTCAGTCTTTCTCCAGCCAGGCAGTGACAAAAAGGGAATTCCAATCCACCGACTGAATGAATGCATTTTCCGACTTCAACCTTTAAGCTAGCTTCCCTTTAAATAGTCAAGAGGAAAATGACCGATGTCCAAATGACCTAATTACGAGTCAGGCTTTCCTAGGAGCAGGCTGAGGGGATGCGTAAGCCACACTTTAAAAATATACAGTGGGCAGAAGGGGCAGGCTGCGGTGGGACCCAAGCACACATGAGCACTGTTTAGGGCCACGACAATAACACTGGCCAGTCTGTCTGTCTCGATGCTCCCAGTGTGAACAAGCCTATTGTGCTACAGGTATAGGGTTAGAAATGGTGGAAAGAAAGAATAAGGGTTAGGTGATACATCAGTGTAAATATCGGTATTGCTGTATCAGTTGGATTCTTGGATTTCAACTTCCTTTTGAAAACTTTTTCTCCATTCAGAAGATATAATTGTTAATCACTATATGGCCACTTTCCTAATTTTTCTGAAAGCCATGGATTGGTATTCAGCAGATTCATCCTATTTCTAATGAATGTACAAAAGCTATTTAAGAGGTGGACGTATATTTACAGATTTGATTGATTTGCAATAAGCAATAAGCAGCCCTTAAGGTCAAAATAAGTCTGATGTGTGCTGTCTGCATCTACTTAGAAAGGATTTTATTTTTTGATAATCAGGAAGTGTACATTAGCATGCTACTTGCTTTTAGCTTTACCGCCACGGCAAAACTGCACACTGGTTTCTGAGAGTTATAAACTTACAAACTCATCGTGGTGAATAATTAGGATGCTCAGAATGCATAAGGTAAGTGAGGAATAAGTTTGAAATACTGCAAACCATTTAAAATAAACTTTTTCTTTTTTTTAAGAAAGTAAAAATCAGATACAGCAACTTTTTCATTAGCACCGTGACCTGGAGGTGAGGGGGTATGCGTCCTGTTAAATCTCCCCACATTCGGGTATATTTATATTACAATTAAAGCTTCATCAGAGGCCTATCACTGGCTAAAGTTCCTGACATTCCTGTCGGGTGTTTAAACCATTTGAGCTAAGTGCTTGGTCAGTAGACGACCTTTGTGACCAGGGCCTTTTTTATTTGCAGCTGCAAACTATCTATAAATACCTCGGCCAGGGGGAGGAGGCACAGTGCTCCAAGGCCATGGGGTGAGGAAGAAGAGCAAGTGGAAGAGCAAGGCAACAACACACTGGGTTTCTATAAAAGTTAAAGGGCCCATATCTATGCTATAGTGTTGTTTCCTCATCACAAACACACCTGGAGTTGTGTTTTGTTTCATTTGCACATGTTTAACACACAAACCCTGTATATTTAGGCTTTCAAATAGAAAACACAACATGCTCTGTTCCACCTTGTGATGTCATGTGGTAATACAGGAAGTCCTCCACTTTAAACTCTATAGGTATTCACTAGAATCATTTGGATGATTTCAGACCTGGAATTGTCAATCTCTAAGGTAAAAGGTAGCTTTTAACTTGAAAACTACCGCTTCATGACATCACAAGGTGGAACAGAGCATTTTGATCTTTGGAGATATAGACAGACTAATAATAAAGGGTTACTCAAACATGTGTGAATGAGACTAAACACAACTCCAGGTATGTTTGTAAGGAGGTAGCAACATATAAAAACAAAAGTCATTTTTGTGTAATATAGGACCTTTAAATTCAATGCAATTTCCATGGCGGCAAACAGGTGGAGGCGCAAGCCTGTCCCAGTAAGGATACATGTTTTTTGTTTTTTGTGCAATAAAAACTTTCATAATGAAAAAATATGCTTTTATTTTGGTTTATTTTATGGCAAAAAAATGTAAGTGTGGACTTTAAGTGGATTTTTAATCTGGTTCATTATTCATTGCCCCCTGTAAATCACACTGGTAATGCTTTCGCTACTTCTTCAGCCATAGTAGCTTCAGGGCAATTTAACACAAATGAACCACAAAAAATGACTGAATACAACAGGGCAAGGAATTGAACCCTCAACTTTGGAAACGGCTCCATTTATTTTTAATATCATACACTCTTACTACCAAAGAGTGATGGAAATATAATCCAGTTGGATGTGTGTATATATGAACTAATTAAGTAAAATAAAACATATCAGTCAAATATATCCTCAGCCTATAGATTATATTCACACTGCACACTACATTAGATCATAGATATAATGCTCCAGCAGTTGTTTACAATGTGCAGGCCACCCTGAACAGAATCCGATTTTTTTTTTTTTTAAACAATATCACAAATCTGATTTTTTTCCCCCCAAAAGCAGCCCTACACTACACCTTTAAGATGTCCCTATAGTTTAGCAGACAGCAGACAGAGGCATTGAATACGGTTATAAACTTGTAATTTGTAGTCTAAAGCAGTTCCTCCTCCGCCATTATCGTTTATACCGTTACTGTGGAAACACACATGCTAATTACACTAAACAATGCGCACATGTTCGTTAAAGTGAGACACAATTAGTGAATCTATAATTAAGGAAATACTATACATTTCCAGCATGTTTACCCTGGAAGTTAAAAGTGCGATTACTGAAAGATAAATAACCTAAGTTTAAGGCACAGAGGTGAACTTGTCAATAGACCATTACAGTGTTTGTAAACAGAAAGTCAGTGTTCCAAAGAAAAATTGACTAAATTATACAGACCATAATACCTTTTGAATAGAGGGATTAGTGTAAACCACCAAACAAATTATCAATAATTCTGAAATTTTTGGCAGATGCAATCAGGCCCTAACCCTAACCACATGTAGAATCAGAGGGGAGACAGAAAACAACACAGCGACATTAGTCATGGGTCTCAGCTTCCTGTTAGATGCAACAATGTGAGGACTTTTTCCCATTCAAAAGATATAATTTTAAAGTTTGAAAATATAAATCGCAATGGCAACGGTCCTAATTCTTTATCATTCTGAAAATCATGGATAACTATTAGCAAGACACACAAGCAGATTTTAAACAAAATTCAAGCAGTGAGATGATCTGTAGATGTTGGAAGTTTAGAATAGACCAACTGTCTTTCTCAATAGTGAGCTCAGTGTGCGGTTGAAACCAAATACTGCTTCAGGTATGTTTTGGGGTCCAATAAACATTATGACACAGTTAAAACCTCCAGAAAACCTCCAAGAATTTGCCAAATACTTCTCTCAGCTCTTTCGCCTTTCTGTCTTGTTTGGGCGTGGCCCGGGTGGGCGTGACTTGTGTCCTATTCAGTAAAGCCTACAGGATACAAAATCTCAGCTGGAATGAGGCTATTTTGAAATATCTCCAAAAATGTTGAATTCAAATTGAAACTGTCAAATCGATCAGAATGCCCTACATCGGGCAATATAATACAATGCCTATATCTTCCAAGTTCTATAGCAATAAGCTGATAAGTTATAGGTAGGATGCATGGGTGACTAAAACTTCTATAAATGGTCTAGTACAGTCAAAGCTATAGGCTAGAAGAAGGAACAAGATCTGGAAATATGGTTATTTTTTAAATAAATAAATACATTCATTAATAAATAAAAACAAAAAAATAAAAAACAAATTAATTACAAAAAAATATTCAAATATATATTTAATGTATATATACTTAATGTAAAATAAATAAATAAATAAAGTCTCAATAAGTTCAGGATGGCCCACACCAGTATAATTATATTTTTATTATATTTTCTAAACTTTTTCCCACCGTTGTAAAGCTGAACAGGGGACAGCATCTCCCCCTCTCAGGACTTTGTGTATGACTTATCTAAACCTGTCACATATACAAAGCTCCACAGTGACCATGCATCATAGACCCATTATATTCCCACATTCCTATAGCATCCTTTACACTTCCTCTCCTCCCTCTCTTCCTCCCATCTGTCCATGTTCTCCGGTCCCGGGTGGGTGTGGCTTGTGACCTACTGTTGCTCTTACCTGATGTGTCGCCGCATGCACCCAAAGGGAAGCCGGGGGTCTAGTCCGTGCTCTTGAAAAGGGTCTCTGTGTTACAAGTGCAGATCAACTTACACCACCACTTCCTGCTTCCGTCCCCTCGCTCCTCACAGTTGGAGCAGTGTGCGCGGGACCAAAGAAGTGCCCAAACAGAGTGGCTCAGTCCAGCACAGGACCCCATTCATGTTAGCCCTCCACTGCTTATTTTAAAAAAAAATCACAAATATTTTTCCTTTGAAGATTTGGGGGAAAAAAAAGAAAGTCCGAAACTCCTTCCCAAGATTTTGAACTATGCATGGAAGGCAGGAGCACATTGCTGGAGGATTAGCTTAATATTGGACAAGTTGTGGATTCTTGCAAACTACAGAACCAAGAGGAAACCCACTCACAGGAAGAAAATGCAAACTACGGAGAGGCATAACGTGTTATGGGAATTGAATCAGAGCCTTTTTATACTGTTGGGTAAGATAGTTAACAGTTGGCTGGTTAACAGAGTTCTCTATTCAAAAGTTTCAGGTTACGCAATAGCCCACCATCGCCATAGCAATTAAGCAATTCAAATAAAAATATGGTAAATGGTCACATTTTTGTATAGCGCTTTTCCACCATCAAGGCACTGAAAGCGCTTTACATTAAGGAACCACTCACCCATTAACATATACATACACCAGTGTACGCAGACATTGGGGGCAAGGTGAGTTAAGTGTCTTGCCTAAGAACACAATGACAACATTCATCTGTGGGAGCTGGAATCGTCCCGCCAACTTGCAGGTCAGTGGATTTGACTGCTCTACCAGTAATGTTTACGAAAAGAGCGGGATTTCGGATCAGTGGACAAACACACTACCAACTGAGCTACTGTCGCCTATATCTTTTGAATGGGGAAAGGTCCAAAAAAAAAAAAAAAGTTGACCAACTTTGTAGTGATGTTGTGTGCATGCAGTTGCCCCCCACACTCCAGGGGTGAAGCAGCTTGGTGTCAACTATTTGTACAATGTGAGGGTCTGTCTGCCACTGTGCTGGTATTTTTAAAGTTACATAAGAAAACAGTTTAAAAGAACACCATTGGGGCTATAGGGAGGTTACATGCAAGACCAACATTTCTGTTAAAAGCTGTAGGCTTGTCAAAAGAACCGATACCCAGGTACTAATGAATACTAAAACTAGAATCAAAACTTGATACTCTATACTTACGGTACTTCTAGCCACTCAAAGCACTTTACATCAAGGAACCACTCACCCATTCATACACCAGTGTACGCAGACACTAGGGAAGAGGTGGGTTAAGTGTCTTGCCCAAGAACACAACAGCAGCATTCATCTGAAGGAGCTGGAATCGCATCGCCAACCTGTGGGCCAGTGGATCTGATCCCTCTACCAGTGATGTCTATGCCGAGAGCGGGATTCGAACCACAACCTTCGGATGACTGAGCTATAATGGAAGATATGATAAATGGTAAAATGGTAAATGGTCACATTTTATATACTTAAGATGTTAATATAAGAACTATAGTAAGACCACATGGTGATATCAAATAAACTACTATTATTTTGTGTTGAAAATGCCATTCTGTTGTATGAAACATGAGTATTTTTATTAACATTGTGGAATCAAAATTGGTATTGCATATCGGCCCTTTTCCTTAGCATTACAATCAAGTTTGACATTTCCCATGAAAATCGTGACAACACAAGGCTACGAGTAGTTAGGCTTTGAGGGAGATTGCTATTCCTGGAATGCTATTGCTAACTATCTGGAGTTGTTTTGTCTCAGTCATGCATGGTTGAATAATAACGAGTTTCTACAGTCCCTACACTTTCTCTGGACAGTCAATGACGTTCAAATTTCAAAAATTTATGCACACTAGGATACTTATAATTTACCTAGCAACCTATAGAAGCAACCTATGGATTTAGCCGAACTTCACAGGTAACTAAAACTTATGTTAAAAATGTGGGTGCAGTGAAAGCTACAGGCGGTCAAGGTTGGGGTGTTGCTATTCCTGGAATGCTAACCCATCTTGAGGTATAGCCATGGTTGCGAGGCAGTGGGGGGGGCAGGACTTTTGAGATCGGGAGCGTGTGTGTGACTATTTATGCAGACAGCCACCGAGGGCCAAGAGGGCAGGGGTATTTAAGATTCTCAGGGAAATGGTAGAGTGGGCAAATAACTTTCAAGACAAACAAGGTATTAATGATGAGTCTGTCGCAGCCTCTCCCTGTGGATGTGGTGGTGAGGAGGAGAGGTCTATCTTCACTAGTATCCTTCAGCCAATGGTTACTGCCCTGTTTTTTCTACACATTAAAACAACACTCGATACTTGCAGGGCTATACCTAGGGGGGGCATAGAAAAACATTTAGCCCGCCGGTTCCCTGGGCTTTTCCCGTGGATCGTGCCTCAGATGAAGGCTGAGAAGAATGACGCTCTGTGCAACCTGCTGCAAAACGGCATTCATAGGCGATCCATACTACGGCACAAGACCACTATTGATACAGGATGGCACTACAGGTATGACAGACAACAACACACAGAGCAGTGAGATGCAGTAGCTCCAATGGACTTCAGAGATATTAGTACAGATGACAACTTAAAGGTACACTATGTCACATTTCTGAGGAAGGGTACGCCTTGCCATCTACTTGTCTCCATGGAGATGTGTGTGTCATGGATAGGGATGAAACATTGTTTAAACATGCAACTCATTCATAACATTAAAATGACAATTATTCATATACATGTCAGCAACCTGTCAGCACCTTTAATAATTACCGTGATGATCGTGACACCAAATTTCAATACCGTCCCATACCTAGTCATGGAATGTTCCATAGTATGGCATTAAACTCATCTATTGTGGATTTATTCATTTACAGGTGTTCTTCTTACCGTGAGCAGGGGCAACTCTCAACAGATCTGACCAATGACTGGGAGTTGTGGTGCCACCTGTTAGTCTCCATGTAGATAGATAACTTTAATGCCATACTGTGGAATATTCTAAGCAAAGCATGGAGACAAGCATGAAGCAGACCCTCCACCTGAAAAGTTACATAGTACAGCTTTAAGTTCTTCTTTTGGTTTAAGTTTTATGAGGGATGCCCTGTCTGAAGAACCTAATCATGAGAACATAAATAAATCCAACACAAATGTCTTACTGGCCTTTATTAGTAATGTGGGTTAGTCTGATCTCCAAATAAATAAATAAATAAACAGTAAATACTTTTCCCACAGGAAGTTTTCTTATCTGTATCCAACCCATAGTTTAACACCACCAAGGGCAAATGGTCAACAGCTGTGGTCAACAACATTGCAGCACTTAAGGATCTCCAGGGTAAGGATTTTGGTCAGGAATACTTAGCTGGAGGATTAAGCTACTGTTTGCATTGACAGTGGAGACCGGAGCAGCTAAAAGACCAGACAGAGGGAGAACATGCAAACTTCACATAGTAAACCTGAGACCTTCTTACGAACCACTACACCAACGTAGCCTATTTAATGTCTCACTGTCACTGCTCTGCTATCCACTCCGAGACGCTCCAAGACCCCTAAAAAGCCTGTTGTCCCTCACTGAGCTACAGTGTGGACCCAAACCACTGTTTACTTACAAGACTAATCTGCTCTCGATCAACAAACTCTGACAACCTGGAATACTGTGCATTTTTTCCACTCTTTGCCATGCGGAACAGGAGGGCTTATTATGGCTGGTGGTGTTTTGGGGGGGGGGGGGGGGGGGGGGCGGAGGGGGTAAGACTGACCCACTAGAGACCAGCTATGGAGGCAGTGGTCAGAGAGAAAGTGGCTTCTGTGCATCCAGTGTGCCCAAAGTTAAGCCTGTGTGCAAGGAGGACGAGAGGGCCAACCCAAAGAGAGACCTGTGTACTTTGGAAGACTTTACTGAGCAATCTGTCCATTCAGGGGGAAGTAAAGTCGCTAAAACAGACAAACAAACTGCTCCTTAATTCACTCATGCCGTCTGATGGATTACCATACTTATTTATTATGGATATCGTCTTGAAATCAAACTAAATGAGTTAAGTCTTATCTAAAGCACTTCAATTCAAGGTGTTTTTATTGCTCAAAAATAACTTAATAAACAAACACTCTTACGGTGAGCAGGGTCAGCTCATCACAAAACTGACGTGTAATTTGGCCTGGTGGCATGTATTGCTTGTCTGTATGTAGATAGATAAGCCTTACTGCGGAACGTTACAGGCAAAGAAATGTAAACTCCATGGAGACAGGCAGCTGGCGGGCCCTCCACATAGAAAGATTACGCAGTTCACATTTGAAGCATTTTCTTTGACTGAAAATATGAGCTAATGTCATATGCGTATGCTGCAGAAAAGATGTGTGTGTAAAGACGTGTTGACTCAGATATGTGAACAATATGTTATGATCAGACTAAAACAAATGACAAACAAGCTAGCTAGAGGCGCAGTGACCTAATCAGCTTGGTTTATGCTTTCCTAAAAATGCAGCGCAGGTGTGCATGTTAAAGATGCACTTAGTTTGACCTGAGCTAAACTGTGGCTACATTTGCATGTTCTCCTTGTGTCTAGGTTGGTTCCTATAGACTTAACCCAACTTTCCTCAATCAAGCTAAAGAATGGATCCTTTAGCTAGATACTCCAGACCAAGATACTAGCTTAAGATCTAGCGTCATAGCAGAGAATATATTTAACTAAATGTACATTATCCACAAAAAGAAGCAGTGGCACAGTGCGCTAATTGTCTACCCAGCAACTGAAAGGTTACCAGATCAAACTTGCCTGAGCACATAATATTGTGCATCTCTAGGCAACACTATGGTCAAAGGTCACATTTTTATATAGCACTTTTCCACCTTCAAGGCACTCAAAGTGCTTTACATCAAGAAACCACTCACCCATCCACACACACATTCATACACTTGGGGTTAAGTCAAGTGGGTTAAGTGTCTTGCCCAAGGACACAACAGCAGCATTCATCTGTGGGAGCTGGATCTGACCGCTCAACCAATGATGTTCACGTCAAGAGTGGGATTTGAACCGCCAACCTTTGAATCAGTGGACACTCTAACACGCTACCAACTGAGCTACTGTTGCCCACTATTTTTTTTACATTTCTGAAGCTCCATTTTGAATAATAATATAGTTGCTAGCATTAGGGGAACCAATTTAGTCTGTGTTCAGCTATGTATAGGCTATATGCTATTGTATGGGCAAGAAAGTGCATCTGGCTTAAAACCAAATAAATGTCATAAATTCACATATTATACAGTAGGTCAATAATTTGCTTTCACTGTGGCACTTAGATATTTTACATCCATGCATAGTCCTAACCTCTGGCTGCTTCTTCCCATGATCCTTTGCCTTGGCCTGTACAGACAGTGGGAGTTGTCTGATAAGGCTGATAGGGCATCCCTGTGCGAATCCTCTTCATGTGCACAGTTTTATATCCAAAAGGCTGCACTGGCCCACTCCATCACACATGAATCATACTTTCCTTGGCCTTTCCCTATTTTTACAGCTGTTGAAAAGTTAGATCTGCTCAATCACTTTTGCTCCCCACGACCAGGACAGACAAGAACGCCGGAGTTTCTCACAGTCACTCTCAGCCTTTCTGCCCAATCAACAACCACTGACTCTGTGCTGACCCCGACATGCACCCAGCCATTTGAGCATTATGAATACACGTGGAAAACTGGCACACCACAGCCTTATCTAAACGTGAGTAATGGCTTTCTGTTTTAATACTTGGGCCGCAAACAATTGACACCCACCCGCAGAAGGTGAAGTTAGTTTTTAAGGGACTTTTGAAAAACAGCAGTGGGAGAAAAGAATAAATAGAGTTTCAGAGCTGATATTGTCCAGAAGTTGCGTTCAAAGCCAAATAAAACATAGGGATTATTAAAGCCTATACAAAATGTTCAGCTCTAATGACTGGGGTGAGTGGATACACAGGGGTACTCTGGCCTCACATGAAGATTGCTGTGGGATATACTCAATCTGTGCATTTCTGTATGATTATTTGCCTATTTAAGTCTATCTTTGGCAGCACAGTTCATTTAATAAAAAAATATAAAGTATATTTTTTAATATATACGGTACTGTGATCATGCGTGTGAGCTATGCAATTAAAGGTGCACTGTGTAACATTTCTGGTAGATGGTCGGCTATCTGTTTGTCTTCGTGGAGAAGTTATTACTTTGTTTGGAATATTCCACAGTATGGCATTAATCTTATGGTAAATGGTCATATTTTTATATAGCGCTTTTCAAGGCACTCAAAGCACTTTACATCAAGGAACCACTCACCCATTCACACACACACATTCATACACCAGTGTACGCAGACACTCGGGGTGAGATGGGTTAAGTGTCTTGCCCATGAACACAACAGCAATACTCATCTGTGGGAGCTGGAATCACACTGCCAACCTGTGGGCCAATAGATCTGACCGCTCTACCAATAATGTTTATGTCGAGAGTGGGATTGGAACCGCCAACCTTTGTGGACAAACGCTCTACCAGCTGAGCTACTGGCGCCCATCTTATCCATTGAGACAAGTATGTGGCACCATCTGGCCAAGTTACATATCATATCTGTGAAAAGGTGACTTCACTCACAGTAAGAATGCATGTTTTTCAAGATATTTTAGCAATAAAAACTCCTATAATGGAATATATGGAAGATGAAAATGTATTGTCATACAGCGGCAAAGACAAGCAGATGACAGAAACCTGAAAAGTACACCTTTATATATAGTATAAAAAAACAAAATCCCTGAAGGCATATTTTAGATAGAAAACATTTTAACTTGCATAACTTGACTGCATGGAAACTTTATGATGCATTTTATATGTCGTCTACAATGCACTAATCAGTAGTTATAACAAGCTCTCAAAAGTAACTATATCCAGCCGGCAAATCTAGTGTTTGTGTAAGTAGGTGGCCCTCTGTCCTTTTGCCCCCACTAGAATTCATCACAGCTGTAGCCTTAGCGTGTGCACCAGCATTTGAGTTGGCACACTGCAAAAGGAAAGCTATTAACACTGAGCTAAACATATCATAGACTTGAATAGAATAACTGTTAGGAATGTTACAATATTGGCAAGTCTCAATATTATTTTGAACTTTTACTATACTTCAAATTGTATTGCTTCTGAGCCTAAAATACAATTTATTTGCAGCTGTGTGGTTAAAAGCAAAGGGAATTATATGATCATTTAATCTATGTCAGTGCAGAAATCTCTGTAATTGAATACATAATGTTAAATCATATGACAGTGGTGCAGTGGGGTAAGTATTAGCCTAGGAACCACATGGTAGCCACTTCCAATCCCGTCCAAGCATAATGTTATTGCGCCCATTGCCCACTCCAGTCACAGTAATGGTAGGGTGAGATAGGAAGGGCATCTGACATAAAAAATTGCGACATCACTGTCTTATTTGAAATAGTGTAACATAAGGTTAATACCACAATAATAGCGTAGCTTTCAATTAGCTCCTTCTCCTCTGATGTTTTCACACAAGTATCAACCTCACTATAGTTAAGTCAGAGCAGTTAAAATGATATATTCAGTCGTAAAAACATAGGGAACATAAAATGGCAAAAGCTCTGACCAATCTCGGCAGGCAAAAACCCCAAGTGCCTGTTGTGGTGTTTTGAAGGATCTGTAAAAGCTAACCCAGAGAGTGAATGGAAAATACAGTTAATAAAGTCGTACTTGTATCTATTCGAAGCGTCTGGGGAGGGTGTGTGAGCCAGTGGACTTTCTCTCAGACTACAGCATGTCAACATGACCTTAAATTTAACCACTGGACACAGCATTACTCGACACTTGGCTTGAAGTTAAGAGAGAAAGTTATGAATGACGTTTGACTGGTCAAAAGCTGAACTGTCTGTGTTACTCTAGCCCCCAGTGATGCAACCTCCACTTGCGGTTTGCAGTCTGTTGTTCCGTTGTAAAAATATTAAGTCTTGGGACACTTAAATGGGAATGATCTCATAGTGCATAAGAAGCTGACCCAAAGTGAACCAGATTCAACCAGGAAGAAAGTATTTCTTGTCTTCCTGTCACCTATCTCTGTCAGCCAATCAGAGCCTTTTACCTTTGTCTCACAACTGCAGTCTCTCCTCTTTTCTACCATCAGTGGCTATGTTTACATGCACACCAAAATCTGATCATTATGGAATGATCAGATTATTGAAATGTCCTGTAACAGTTACATCTGCTGTGAGTAATCTGATTTATTTCTGACTGTTAAAGACTGAAAGAGAAGATGTTTTTTTGTTTTTTATTCTTTTATTATATTTTCCAATTATAAACAGACAAACAAACACTTACCCTTGGAGATTGCAGCAAAACAAAACAACCAAACTAAACAAAAAAACAACAATAATAGTAATAAGAATATAAATTATAATAATAGTTATATAATAAAATAGTAAAATATAAATTAAGTAAATAGAACTGTACTGTAGCAAACCAGGAAACTCCATTCACATGCTCATTTTAAAGGAAAAATAATAATGAATATTAAAAATAAATAAACAAATGGCTAGCGGTTACTCGACATTCCTGGACTCTGTGTATAACAATTAGTCTTTCTTTGCAAGCACAGGGATGCGGCGATAGAGCCGTTATAAACAATGTTATTCCAAGAATTCTGTAAAGGATTGCCATATTTCAGCATATTCATCAGTTTTCTCTTTTAAGAAAATTGTGATTTTTTTCAAAAGCTAATGTAGTAGACAGCTCCTTTATCTAGTGCTTTTCTTTCCATTTCATTGCTAGGACTCGTTTTGCTTGAATAAGGCTAATGTTCAATAGATGGGACATTGGAAAGACATTGTGGGTATATGTGAAGTAGGCAGAGTTTTGCCTCAACAGGGATCTTACAGTCAATTAATGTAGAGATATGCCCAAGAGCATCATTCCAAAAATGTTAAAGCTCTTGGCATTCCCATAAACAATGGACTAGGCTTCCAGTTTCAGCATTACATTTAAAACATTTACTCGAACACTTACTGTCAAACTGGTGCAATTTTACTGGAGTAATGCAAGTCCTCAGTAGCCATTTATATAGGATTAATCTGCATTTAGTATTCATTCTTTGAGTATCTGCTTGAAGGCACATTTTTTCCCATTCCTCCAGTGAAATGTCTGCATGAAGATCTTTTTTTCCAGGCTAACGAGTAAGAGAACTAATTGTCTCAAAGCTGAAATAATCATATTGTAAAACATTGCTTACTGGCCCCGTCCCTTAAGTGAGTGATTGTAGATTTTTCAAATGATAGTTTTGGTTCAGCAAGCGTTTCTGTTTGTGTATATATAACATTTTTATGTTATGTTAGAAAAGTTACAAATTTAGGAAGTTCATCTTTTTCCACTAATTGTTGGGTATCCTCAGAAAAGTCACCAGTTTTTTTTTTGTATACCAAGCAAGTCATTTGTGCCTGTTTTAAAATTTTCATTATCCCAAATGGGTAAGAAATGTGATAGTTTAATAGGATCATCAAATAGGGAGTGGCATTGATGCCAAATTGTGTTTTCGAGGAAAGGGTTCTGTGTATGCTTTTTCAAATGGTTCAGCTGTGAGGAATAAATGTATAAATGCAAGGGAAGCTTAATTCCAGAGTTTTCAATCTTGACTCAAGCTGGGACTTTATCAGAGCAAAAATAGAGCATTGCTGACTGTAACTGAGCTGCCCAGTAATACAGTTTTATATTTGGCATTTTTAGTCCTCCTCATTCATATGGCAGGTGTAGGACAGAAAGCTATAGCTGAGGGCGCTTGTTGTTCTAAATAAATAGTGTAAATGTTCTACTTAGCCTAACAAAAACCAAGGCCAGGAGAGGAAATGGAATGGACTGAAACAGGTAGAGCAATTTTGATACAACCGACATCTTAATGGCATTCATAATCCTATCACAGAACTAGGTAAGATGCTCCATCTGTTTAGCAAATCCTCCATTTCTTTCACAAGTTGGTCATAATTTGTAGGGATGATGTCTTTCATACAGTGGCGGGCCGTGCATTTCACCCTTGGGCCTTCAGTGACATCCCATTTACATATTACAACATCACCTCAATATAGCCTAGTCAAGCAACACTTAATTTCAGAAGCATTTAAAACCAATAAGCTGCATTGCATTCACAATTAAGAGTAGGAAACTAAGTTCACAGATACCGTCAAAAATTTAAAACAAAAATGCGATTTAAAGATGCCAAATAAAAGGCCACCAAAATTACGCTATGTGAGCTTAAACAAGTCTGTCCAATAAATTGCGCAATCTCGCCATTTCATATAAGACACCAACCAGATGATAACGAAACAAACTGTTCTTTGAAAATAAAGTAAACAGATCATTTGCATTTTTGACAACAGGCTATACAACAGCAAATAACTGAAAATGTGGTGCAGCTGAGATTGAACGAAATTTAGTGCAGTTTTAACTGAGGTGACTTCAATGTGCCATGTTATTAACATAATAAACTCACTTTTTCATCATGGAGCTGTTATTAACTAATAAACTCACTTTTTCATCATGGAGCTCCGTCTCCCTGCCTGTGCACTGAGCGGGTCCACTCCAGTGTCTCCAAACGTTTTTAAACGCATTGTAGCTTGTAAATGCCCAGCCATACAACAACAGTACAATATGTAGCGTT
>KN469684.1:0-23299 GCA_000787095.1 Periophthalmodon schlosseri
TCCATTTGGAGAGGTTTGGAGAGGTTTGGATAAATTTGGATACATCAAAAGTCCCTCCATAAAACGCCTGGATTTACTAATAATAAAATGAGTGTAAAAATCTCATTTTTATAGATATTGTCCTCAAGTTTGAAATGTGAGAGGTCAACAATATTTTCAGTTGAGATATAGTGTATTTTTGTCCCCAGCTACCTGCTGCAGCTTTCTACACCTTCATTTTAACAAAAAAATTTAGATGAGGATGAGAATTTTTTTTTTTTTATGTGTGTTCCAAAGTGTATAAATGCAAACCAGACATACTCACAGTGATCCTGACACCTGTGGGTAAAACTATAGGGGGTTACCTTTACAAAGACCCCAAACTTGTGTATATACTACTGAGGGTTCAATAATAGTTATCATTTTAATAATGGTTATCATTTTAATTTGGAGAGGTCAGAACAAAGACAATTTCACCAAAATGATCCGGAATTGTAAGGGGTTAAAGATGAACTATATAGCATTTGGTGGGGGGTCAGCCAGTTGCTTGTCTCCATGGATATGTTATTGCATTGCCTGGAATGTTCCACAATATGGTGTTAAACCGCATCGCCAAGTTACAGGTCAGATCTGTGGAGAGTTGTGCCCGCTCACAGTAAGAATGCATGTTTTTTCAGGTATATTTGAGCAATAAAAACTAAAAATTGTACATACATAGATTCATTTAATGCCATGCTGTGTGATATCTTTAAAAAGTAAGATTCTGTTCAAAGTTCACAGTGTAAAGACCTCCAAGAGCATGCTAACTGCACCCTTAACGATTCAACAACTTTAAAGTGGGACTGAACACCCAAACTCCGCTAGATTTAGGCGTTTTTGATCAGAAAGCTGCAAATTGACCCGGTTTGTACTAAAGATGCCAAAAATGACTAGGAACTCACGCTTATGCTATTAAAACACCACATACACAGTTTAGTAACGACTCTTGGTTTCCGTATACACCTCCTCCTCCTCCTCTCGCCTGCAGAGAGTTCCTCACTTCCCGCCCTAAAACTCAGGGACAGAACGTCTCATATTGTATCATCCAAGTGTTAGTGTAGTGTGAGGAGGAGCACAGCGCAGCAGGGAGACCAGAGCTGGAGGAGTAGATGGATCACCCCGAGGGGCAACACCAAGCGCTCCCCTTAAAAGAGAGGAGAAAGTTATTTACACAAAAGCAACCTGTCGCCCGCGGGGTAGGAGAGATCTTGAGCTTGTTTGGGTACAAAATGTTTCATGCTGTTACAACATAGACAGACAGACATGGACAGTGGCCTTAAGGGTCCTATATTTCAAAATGGATTCTTGTGAGCTTTAAGCCATGTTATAATGTTGTCACCGCTTCAAAAACACACCTGGAGTTGTGTTTTGTTTCATTCACACACGTTTGAGGAAATCCTTTATTATTAGTCTGTCTACATCTCCAAAGCTCAAAATGCTCCGTTCCTCCTTGTGATGTCATGTAGTAGTAGTTTTCAACAGCTACCTTTTACCTTTAGAGACTGACAATTGCAGGGGTGAAATCATCCAAATGATTCTAGTGAAGGTGTATGGAGTTTAAAAACACAGTGGACCACTTTTTGTATTACTACATGACATTACAAGGTGGAACAGAGTGTTTTCTGTTTGAGAGAATTGAACTAAGAGCCTGAATATGTAGGTTTTGTGTGTTAAACATGTGTGAATGAAACTAAACACGACTCTAGGTATGTTTTTGATGTGTGAATGAACTAAACACGACTCTAGGTATGTTTTTGACGAGGAAACCTAAAATAGCATAATATGGGCCCTTTAAGTGTATATGACAGGTTAGACTACTCATTTCACACTTAACAGGTAACATGATTATGTTTAAGATGTAGCTAAAAGTTTTCCTTAGTGATGTGTTTTTGGGGACGTTTTTAATTTTACCTCCTGGTTGGTCATGGGTAGCAAATGTGACTTAAGTAGAGGTAATTTCAAGGGCCAAAACTTGTCCAATTTACACTGTAGTAATTATATGACAAATACAAATATATGACTTTGTGTGTGTGTGTTCCTTGTGCATAATTTGTCCCCGCGTTTTGGAAGGAATTTTGTGTATTGATGTTTCTTTCAATTTTATTTTTCATAAACTGATAAATTGGTGTAAATTCTTGATAGAGAAAAAACATGGCACACTAATCTTATTCTGGTGAATTAAAAATGAGCAGATCCTGGTACATTCTAAATTAGAATTTGTGTATTTGGGGATTGATACAAGCAACTGACCTATTTATGTGAAAAGCCTTGATAATCTAGAGACCAAAACGTGCTCATAGTAACTATCAGTCAGAATTACTGTATTTAGGGATTATAACAAACAAGTAACTAATCTATGTGTGAAAAGCATCTGTAATTTAGACAGTTACAATTCGAGATATGGGGAGATACGGTAAAAATACTTTTTTTTTTTTTTCCTTATATTAATTGGTGTCAGTTAAGTATTGGCTAAGCATTGATTTCATGAACATAAACAAGACACATTTTAAATAGTTGCCATTTATCACAAAAATAGCCAAATTAATTCCTTCAAAGTTCAAACTTTGCTCAAAGCCAGGGGCAGCGCCAGGGGGGGCTTGAGGGGGCACTAGTCTCTCCTAGAATGGTCAATGCCCCCCATAGCTCTCCCAGAGATTTTTGCCCCACTTTCATAGCACATCCGATCTTGACTAAAGATGTTGTTCAAAATGAGACTCCAATAAAAAAACAATTCCATGTTAGCGTTTATAAACCACTACAGGAGCCAACTACATTTAAACGTGTTTAAAACAGCGACTCAAACATGGCAGGGGGTGCGCTCCATTGTTAAGGCACTAAATGAACATGTTAAGTGAGCACCCACACTGAAGACCTTAGCACCCCCTTTAGCTCCTCCAACCAAAAATGTCTGGCGCCGCCCTGCTCCAGACCACATGCTTTTACTGAGGATTGGCTGTAAATGTCTCGATTAAAACGTCCCACACTGATCATTGATAATTAGACCCTGTACAAATTTCATTCACTGCCCAGCACTAAGTACGATGATTAAAATAAAGCTTTAATGCCTTTATTGCAAATGGCTGGAATTCCTTTGGACCTGAAATGGCCTTGCATGTTTCATTTTGAACATTTCAGTTCAAAATGAAATGTGAAATCTAGCTTTGTACTAGAGCTACACGACCAGTCACTTATGTTTATTCCCATGACTATTTACATTGTAGATTCTCACTGAAACATCAAGACTATGAATGACACATGTGGAATGTAGCAAACAAAAAATAAACTCAAAATAACTCCAAACTTGTTTAAGATTTAAAAAAAAAAAAAAGAAAAAGAAAAAGAGAAGGCCAAGGGTTTGCGCTGTCAACAAAGCAAAGGATGGATACTTTGAGAATTTGAATATAAAATCTATAAAAACTATTTCGTTGAGTTATTTAACTAATGACATACATAATTCCATATTTCTTGTGTTAAATATTTGATGTCTTCTATATGTATATCAAATGTAGAAAGTAGGAAACACAAAGAAAAAAAAAACACACCATCTTTAAGTGAGACTCTGTGATACACGCAGCCATCTTTTTTCCGTATTATTGCCACATTTTGAAGCTAAAACTACAAACTCTGGGTAAATCCTTAGCGTAGAAAAGCATAAGAACCATCTTTGGATCAGGAGAATGAACGTGTGGGCCTGACTGATCAACGCAGACTGCAGTTTTCAGGGAAACGCTGCCAAACAACCGCAGAGCAGTTACTATCTTTGTCATAAATGTGTAACTGTATGTCCTATGTTTTGTTCTTTGGTCTTTGCATGTCTGTTTACTAAATAATAATAATAAAAAAAAACACTGAATGAGAAGATATGTCCAAACTTTTGACTGGTAGTACCTCAGTTTGTACCATCGACTGTATAAAGAAGTGGACTAAGTGATTGTGACGTCACCCATAGCGTTCGGCTCCAGTCAAATGAAGCTCATCGAGGCTAGGGGTGAATTTGGAGCCAAGTTTCATATTTGGAATTCTGTATCATAGCAACCAAAGAGCCAATCCAGAGTGAGGCTGCTGAAGATAACGCCCCTTCCCGCCCGCACCGCTGGTTTGGCAGGAGGCGGGCGCTTAGTAACGCTGTCAATCAAACCTGTTGCTAACGCTAGCGGGAGCGACCTTGGGGAAAGAAGGCGCCTGATTTGTCTGTTATTAATGTTCATATGTTGAGTTACGGACAACAACAGCGAATAAAAATACCGGGATCGTGTAGAACGGGTTAATATGAACATTTTAAGACCAAAATGACGAGCCTGACAGCGGCAGTTACAGAGAGACGGCGACAGATGCGGCGGCTAGCAGCTATGTCCATTTATATATACAGTGGTTTTTACATAGGCGTGTAATAATATATAAATTACAATAACTGCCCGATGTGGAACCAGGCGCCTTGAATGTTTATGAATGAACCAGACTCTGTTCAGAGATGGAGCGATTACATAAAACATACAAAAACAATGGAATACTTCTTGTTTAGGCTACTTTGTAAAATGCACTTGATCTGATAGGAGAGGTGTGTTTATGTCTGCCACCGACACATTGTGCTGTTTTGAGGTTTGTAGAGCGCAGGAAAAACCCCACAGAGAGAAAATGTTCCATAAAGACAATGCGTGTAATAATACAGGGCCACGCTACTTCCACAGCTTTAGACTTTTATAAATAGTTCTGACAAGTAGAAAATTCGACAATTTCCTTAACACAGGCATGATGCAACAAAACGACCAAAACTGTGCCCTCAGCCCCTCGGCTCACAGATCCCAAAATAGGGGAAATACACTTTTGCCTCAGAGTAGTAACAGTAAAACACGACAAGACTATATATTATTCCAGTTTTCACTATAAGCCAATATCACAAGCTTGTTCTGTGAAAAGTACTAACTGGAATCATCTTAACTGATTGTATCACCAAGTAGGGACATTAGTTAGCACATAGCTGGTTAGCCTCTGCATTGCCTTTGAACTCTTAAGATCTGATGGGAAAAATGAATTGAAAATGTACTTCTGGAAGTGAGTGAGAGAGTGACTTCCAAGTTGGTATGACTGTTGAGCTCCATGGCACTGTCGTGTTCAGGTCTGGGTACTTAAGGAGCCCCGCACCGAACACGGGTGAGGAGTTAAATAAAGAGAATCGGCTCTTTGTGTGTTTTTATAACTCTCAGAGAAAAGCAGAGGAGTTTAGCACAGAGCCAGAGCGCACTTTCAAATCAGTGACGTGAAAGAGTAAATCACATCAGCTACGAGTTTAATGTAACCACACTGTTATGGTCACTTTAATGTAACCACACTCTTATGGTCACTTTAATGTAACCACACTCTTATGGTCACTTTAATGTAACCACACTCTTATGGTCACTTTAATGTAACCACTCTGTTATGGTTCACTTTAATTAACCACACTCTTATGGTCACTTTAATGTAACCACACTCTTATGGTCACATTCTAGTTATCTTGAGTTATCTCATTCATAAAATGGAGATGGATTTCCCTCGATGGCCAATGAGTAAAATATCATCACTTCTCAATACAAAGTTGAAGTAACATCATGTTCTTTTGCTGCTTTAGTTAAAAGGAGCTCACTATTTACTGCCACTACATCTTTTTATTTTGACAGTTGTAGTAGAGAGGGGAGAAAATTTGAAAATCAAATAAAAAATCATCAATTTTATTTCCAGGCAAAATCACCCAGCCCTACTATGTATTTTGAATTAAACAATAACACAAAAATCATAGAATTTCTACCTCATTCTAAATTGTCAAAAGAATATAATATAAGAACCAATAAACCATTAAACCATTTTCATTTAAACATGCATCTAGTCCAGTATGTGAGCACTTTATCACCCTGCAAGTCTTATTGAGAATTAAGTATGTGTGACATTTAGTCTTCTAATATTTCTAATCCAGTGCACTCATCTATGAATACACCTGGATCTAGTTGAGCCAGCAGTAATTCAGGATGGGCACTGGATCACTAGACTTCCACACCACCACTTCCTACTTTTCTTCGTCCTAGTCTAACCTGGGCCAAATCCACCAGCGGATCTCGACAGGGCAGGGAGCAGAGATCAGGTTTTTCTAGCAATGTCTGTCATGGGGAAAATGATGAACCAAATGGGGTGTTGGCCAGTCTCATGCCCATAAAATGCTGTGCAGATGGCATTCTAGATGGGATTACACTGTGGGATTGGGTAACCTGTACCACTGCACCCTCTCACCATGAGGTAAGGGGGCCTGTCCATGTGCTGTCTGAGAATGCCTAATTAATCAAATCATATCTTTTGAATAGCTTTGCCTCTTTAAGTGGCTGTGTGTCAATAGAAACTGTACAGAAATATGTTGGAAGCATCATGTTTTCACCTAAAAATACATTGAAGAAAATCAAATTGAACATTTTAAGATTGTTCAAATAAAACAGATGGACAGACACAAACGGATGAGCTGAAGTCACCGCTCTTAAACACTTTTTAAACAAAACCCACAGCTAACTCTATACTTTCTGTTATCAAGATCATTCATAAAAGTGAAATGGCCAGAAACTGTAAGAGAAAGAACCGGAAAAGAAACATCACTAAGGCAATTAATGAGCAGAACACACCTCGGCCAAAGACCTGATAAAATAGACAAAAGCTTAAATAAGTAAAAAAGTAAAAGTAAAAGTAAAAAAGTAAAAAGTTAAAGTAGAAACTGTGCAGGTTCCTCAACCTCAAACAGGGTCACTCCCTGAGACAGCTGAGGGGTCAAAGCAGAAGACTTGAGTAGGAGAACTGTTCAATTTCCAACAACCCCAAAATCTTTCAACTCCTCCACCCCAAGTACAGCTGATCAGGGTGTTGAGAACCGTCCAAATGAGGACATGGAGGGAAACACAGAAAAAGAGACATCGCAGAAAAAAGCAAGACAATGTCCAGGTCCCTCCTGCACCCAGGGGACCAACATCCAACCCCAGGCCCAGAGACACAAGAGTCTCCTTCCCCAAAACACAGGGTGAGCCTAGATACATCCATGACAGGCACGAGACAAACCAAGACACAAACCAGGAGAGGTATGTGAGAGGAAGCACGTCAGAGAACGGGTGGATATAGACCTGACCTGCCCCCTGTGGACACAAGGGGTACTGTGCCATCACCACACATATTATAGAAACTACAAGCACGAAGTGGCCCACCCTCCACAACACTGGGTTCCATGTGAGAGGGAGGTTGACCTAGACATTTTAATGAGAGAGTGCAGGGTTGAGCAAACACTCAAATCCAATCCTAGATCTGGTAGAGTTGAGGAAGCAAAGCCAACTAAGGCCAAAACTGATTCAACTTCACAGAAAGAAAAGCCATCGTTAGTGCTAGTTCCTACACCACCACCTGAGCCAGAGGAAGAGACCGTCAGTCAAGAAGGATCAGACAATGTACCCAGTGTTAATGTAGAGACATCTGCGTCAACAAGTGAGGTACAAACTCCTAAAAAGAAGAATCCAAACAGGAGGAAAAGCAGAAGATTACAGGCGAACCTCATCTAATGAAGAATCACTGTGGCCAATGACGAGGAACCAACAACTTCTGAGCCTGAAGAGGCGAAGCCGTGTTCGGTTTTATGCTGAAATTCCAGTTACTCCTATAACTTGGCAAACATCAAACCCACTGTCAATGAGTGGTCCTTCAGTGAGACCGAAAAAGAAGCAAAGTTTTACAAAGGCCAGTGATTAGTTTTGGTCTGAGATGCCGGACGATGAACTAGACGAGGACTTGAGCTTCTACTGAGTTCTAAAGCCCCAAGGCCTAATATGTCTGATACATCGGTTTGTGTTGTGTTTGAATTTTTGTTCTAACATTCTACCATCTGAGCGTGTTGCAAAGGATTTGATTGATTTAGACAGATTCAGTATTATTTTGTGCTGCTGGGCTGGTCTAGTGAATATTCACAACTTAGCAAATGAAATGTTATTAGCATTATTTTATTCACAGGCTCCTTTTTGTGCACTCTTCTGGAGTCTCTTCTATGCAAACTTACAAACTGCAGAGTGCTTTTTAAACATTATTATCAAAAATATAAACAACTGTTTTTGAAGCCCCACTCCATAATATTTCAGCACATAAATACACCAAATCTTTTCTCACAGTAGAGTCTTTATAATAAATATATGATTTAACTCAATGGTGACAAGAAAGTTACAAGTAAGGTCAGTGGAGAGGCAAGCCTGCCCACAGTAAGCAAGGTATTTTGAACAACACAACACCCATAATCAAATCAAGGCATTTCATTTAGTCTGAAACCAGCTCAAATGTTACACAGTGAGGCTTTAATGGCTTGTTTTGGAAAGGATCATACAATGATATAAAGTGAGACTCAGACTGGAGTGCAGTACTAAAAAGTAGTATTTATTGGTGCTTGGGGCACTGGCTGTTAGAACAGCCCACAGATCTCATCAGCCGTGATGGTGCTGAGCACATTGGCACAAAATAGTTTTAGGTGTTCCTCCAGGTTTTGTTCTCCAGGCAACACACGGAGGATCTTCCTCATAAACTTCAGAGACAGCCGGTCCCGATTGGCCCGGGTAAAGTTAGTTTGGAGCGAGGGGTCCAGTATCTGGTGGACCTGGTCCAGAATGGCCTGGGTCAGTCCCAAGGAGGATCTCCACAGGCTGTGGAGCACCTTAGGGACCAGCTCCAGGACCACCTCCCTGGGACTGAGCAGGAGTGTGCTCTGACTGAGGGCTCAGAGTCCGAGCCAAGTCCTGAGTCCTGGATCTAACAACGTTGTCAAAGACACTGATGAAAGACCAAGACTTAAGTCATAGGAAGTTATTCTTAATATTCCTTTATGTAACTATGTTTCTTTTTTAAATATATGTTTTAATCCTTGCATCCACATGCATCACCTGTTGTCCAACCACTTTAACAGATACTGAACCTAAATAAGTAAATATACAATACCTTTAAGATCCAAACCACCTTCATCACCTTATTTGATTTTGTAAGTGAAAAGCAGTTTTATTGTTTTTTGTTTATAAAGTGTTATATAAATACAGTTTACAGTGTTTTGTGAATTTGTATTTGCCCAGAACTCTTTGACTGCTCCCTCTGACCCTCTCCATCCCTCCCCATCCTTTCACTCTCTCCTCTGCACCTGCCCTGCCCTCATTTTTACGTTTCACTATTTTTCTCATATGTTTTTAGTTTTTGATTTTTTTTCTAGCTCCTCTCTGCTCTCTGCATCATCATCTCTCTCTCTCTCCCTGACCCGGGGGCCTGTGTTTCGCCCAAATCCAATCCCTCTACCTTTTTCTAAACCTGCTGTTCCATTTCACAAGCGTTTTGTCACAGCACGCTGCACACAATGCCCTCACTCCTCCTCTGTGCTCCATTCAGTCACACTAGTCTCCACAATACGCAAACATATGAACAGATAAACATGGAATCTAAATCCAGGACAAATTTGAAAACAACCTTATTCAGCCAGCAAACAAATCAGCACTCGGTTGGACTGGTGTTATGAAGTGAAAAAACTCTAAACATGCATATCTTGCATTTAGATAGTGTAGACTTGATACTCAATACTGATTCCAATACTACTATTTTCAACATTAAATGGTAGTACTTTCTTTTATCTTCCCATGTGGTCTTATATCTGTGTAATCCCTCAGTCGTCCAGGTGGTTCCATAGTGGTCCCTAGGTGGTTCCTAGTGGTCCCTGGGCGTGTACTAGTCTATGTGTCTTATACTTAACCTGATACAGCTCAAGATCATTCTAAAGATATTCAGGAAAAGTTCATTTCCTTCAAATACATCAGTTTAAATCGCTAAAAACATCCATAAAAAAAAATGCATTTTTACTGTGGGCGGGGTCCACTCTCCACAGATGTGACCAGTAATTTGGCCAGGCAAACCTCTGCCTGTAGAAACAGTTAGTAACTAATAGCAATGGACATAGTAGGAAAAGTCAAGTTGAAGTTTGAGTAAGATTTAGTAGCAGTAAAAGTAGTGGCTGGGCTAGAAAGCCAATCCATGGGTTGTAGAGTGCTGAAACCTTTGAACTGTTGCCATAGTAATTAACAATCGGGTTGTAGAGTGCTGAAAACTTTGAACCATTTGAACCATTTGAACCATTGCCATAGTAATTAACAATTCAAAACTAAATATATAATTTGAAGGGTTTGAATTTCCTTAAAATGTCACCTATAAACAGGAAGTTAAAACCCATGATTAGAAGCAACAGTAGTAGTAGTAGCAGCAATGATGGTAGTAATTACTTCAATAACAGTAACTGGTCGATTGACGATTGTAGTAGAAATATTAGTAAAATAAGTAGTAGTAGCAGTACTTGTAGAGGATGTAATAGTAGTAGTAACCGTAAAAGTAATATTCTGAAAAAGTGATTTAAAGCGTTGCTTTGACTCAAATTAGGAGCACAGCTTTAGTACTTCATATAACATACACACACTACATCCCTTGCCAGTTGCCACTTCTGTACCTTCGAGGCCATCCATCACTACTACACTCAACCTCTACTCCAACCAATCTCACAGTGCTTAGGGAATAACTGCCTGATTTTAAAGAGCGTGTGCGTGTGCCAGTCTGGAGCGAGTCAGTGTGAAGCGGAGCGTGCAAACCCAACTGCGATCTGTATTGTTTACTGCTTTGGAAGACTGATAGTGTGTGTGTGTGGGTGTGTGTGGGTGTGTGTGTGCGTGTCTGTGTGTGAACGACGCACATAAGCCGCATGCACCACTCTTTGTGTTCTGAAAAACGGTCTCGGATGACACAACAGCTGACACAATGGCAAACACAATAGCAACAATAAAGCAATTATAATAATATAATAAGGTCCTTTATTTTGAAAAGAATAAATATAAAAATACACAGAGGACATGAAACAAAAAAAGCTTTGCAAGATTTGAAAAGCGGGGATCTGTTGACTTGTGCAAATGCTACAATCTTTCATGTACATTTTCAGAAATAATATTAGCTAACAATAGACATTCTAGTTATATATATATATATTTACATAGCTACATACTAATAGTAGCGTGGCCATTCATATTAACACATTACCTTTTAGTTCAAGTGAAGTGTGTCTGTAACCTCTCTCCAATCAAACCATCCATGTTCCATATACTTATTCCCTGTATATTTGGGTTTGTTTTTTGTTGACTTTTATATGGAACACTTTGGTCTGCTGAAGTTGTTTTAAATATGCTATATAAGTAACCTTGAGTCGAATTTCCCATGACCATTCAAGGACAGAGGAAAGGCTGTAAATAACTTTAAATAGTTGGTGGACTTTATTTGCCTGGGATCCAGAATACGGACTCACAGTATCTTCAATACTTTACAAAGATGCGAGTCTGATCACCAGTGAATCTCCCAGAGTTCAGATGGGTTCAGATGATTGACAGGAGGATTAGCCAATCAGGGACATGCATGGTTTGACCGTATCAAAACAAATATGGCTGCTTACGAGGAAAAAGATAAGAAAAACCACGTTTCACACGTGTCACTGTAAAAAATGAATCTAATTACACCGTCATGTTTGGAGTTTGGCTTGAGACGTGACAGAGGGTGTGGTGACCAGAATAAAAATACAAAGTGATATTCTGGATTTGCCAGGCAAGCACTTTATGGGATTTCTCCATTAAATGCAGATAGCCCAATATATTTATTTAGCCGACTGGTAACATAATGTATCCGTCACTCTTTATATTCGATTCATTTTGTGTGGATTGCTTCTTGTAGTTTTTACTGGTTGAACAAATTAATAAAAGCCTGCCAAACAGAGAAATGAAATTGCTGGCCAGGTTACAATATTAGCCGGTTGATCGTACACCATTCTGTCTAAATACAAAGGTTATTTTCCCCCGGGCGAGGCCACTTCCTTGCTTGTGTGCTTGAGTTGACCTTTCACCGACCTGCCCGGGCTCTCATTGTTGCTTGAGAAAGAAGGCGGCTCCGGTCTGGATCCACTGGCTGGGGTTGGCTCCACAGGGCAGGCTGATGTGCGTGACCACCTTTAGCCGCTCCGACGTGGTGTACAGAGGCAGCCAGATCCTGTCCTCCGAAGAGCCGAGGTCAGCGGGCGACTTCTGCAGCAAGACGTGCCCACAGATCAATAGTATGCAGTAGGTGCGTACAAAGAGACTGGTTTAGAATCACACATAAAATCAAATCATCGCCTGTGAAGCAGTTAAGCAGCAGTATGCAATATTATGTGATTTTTCTTAAAGATGCACTATGCAACTTTTCTGATCGTCTCCATGGAGATGTTATTGCTTTGCCTGAAAGTTTCCACAGTATGGTATTAAACTTGTACATCTTGCATTTATTAAATTACACCTGTTTTACTGCTTGAAAAACATGTCTTAATGTGGGCGGGCTCTCATCCCTACAGATCTGACCTGTAACTTTGCCATCTGCTTGGCTCTATGGAAATAGATAAGTAATAACAGATAAGTAATAACATATCCATGGAGACAAGTAGGTGGAGGACACTCCATCAGAAAAGTTACACAGTGCAGCTTTAACAATGTAAATTTTTTTTGTTATTTTTTTCTAGGTGCATATTTCTATTTAGCAGAATCAGCCTCAGGCCAGGCCAGGCTTTTCTAACAATCATTCAGAATTTACTAATTAACTAATATATCTTAATATGGCCCATTTTAGAAACAGTGTAACAGATCAAGCTGTGTATAAACAGACCCCCAAATCATGTGAAAAATTCAACCAATACAAAATCATAGGAAGAAACCAACACTACAGACAACTGTTCAAAATCTAACCACTTCTGCTCCAGCACGATTGACGCATTCATTTATGGAACAGAGACATACCTGTGGGACCCAGGCCATGTAACAGGGAGGCACGGCTGACACACTTGGAGAGTCGTGTTGGTTTTCACTGAGATGAGTTCCGTCAAAACTACAGCCTTCTAACTGCAGACCCCCCACCTGGCAAATCAAGAGGCAACTGTGTTAGCGAGGATGCCATTAACAATACCAATACATGTTAGGTCAATAGCCATTCAGTGAAAGACTAACACAGGCGGTGCTCTATAATGGGGGAAAGTAGGGCACCGGATTAACTAGCATGTCAGCCACAGAGTACATAAGAGGGACTGTTTACATGAGGGACGATAGCACAATGACTCAGGGATTTCCTCACTAGACCGCACAATAAAGGCAGGCCTGGCATCGCACACTGCTGTAATCTGTGTGTGTATAGTGCACATTTGTACACAACTAATGCCTCGGATGTACTTTCTATGCATTGAAAGCTAAACACATTTTTAACCAAATAAAGGTTGAAATACTGGGACTGAAGACTTGTAGATAAAGAATATTTACATATAAAGTGTATTATTGATAAAAATGAGGAATAGCGCTTTTCGCAGTTGCTAAAAATAACTCGTGACATCACATCGCAAAGGTTTATGGGATATCGCCTTAGACAAACAAACGCTAAAGCAAAGCCGATATGTCCTCCTCCATTAAAAGACCGTTCTCATTTCTATTTCCAACACCGTGTGACACAGTTTCTGGTTTCAGTGTAGAATGTATGCCATGTTGCCATTACGCTTCTCTGTATCTTGATGCATCTGGTTCATGGGTGTACGTACACGTTTAGCCCACTCTGCATAGGCTGATGAGGGAAACAAGAATACCTTAGGAAATCAAACCCAATGGGACTATCTTGGTGTGAGGCAGAAATGGTAAACATTACACATAACAAGGTATAGACCCTTCCAGTGTTTGTAAACAGAACACGTGCACTTCAAAGGCTGGTACGGTTCCATACATTAGCTTCAATGCATTTTCAATGAGAACGTTAGCATTAGCCTCCAAACATCACAAAATATGAAAAACCAGGCCTGTTTTGATGACTGACGACCACACGTGTAGCACTGTTTTATGTCGACTATTAACGTCAGCTATTAGCTTAGACTTAGCATACATGCTAATAAGCACGTAGCTGGAAGTTAGACATTACTAGTATTACTTACATAGAAAAACAGCCCTTTGTCTGCGCTGTCTACAAACTTAAATTAATGTTTTTATTTTGCTGTCCTATTACAATAAATGGGATTCTAAACACGTCATTCCTAAGAGGGTCTACATTTTGGTCCAAACATCGTGGCTAAATCTAACTTAAAGTGGTGCTTTTAAGTGGAACTAGATCAAGCTTAATGAGAAAAATATCAGTGAATAAGGCGTTAAACAAAACTTTATATTTAAATACAAATATTCTTCAAAGAGCCTCCATCTAGTCTCTGTTCCTTTAAAACACTGAACAACTTCTTGCACTATTCAAAGCAGATGACAAATGATCATGGCCGTCAGCAGCAGGCGTCTCTTGTTTATGCAGACAACACTTTTCACATTTGTATTCTGCCTCTGCTTTATGTTGTCCATTATTTTCTAATCACTCCTCATCCCAGTCTCTTTGGAGGCTCAGTGCGCTGTGGCATCTGTTGTGTCTCTGTTGTGTCTCTGTCCTGTGTCTGCATGCTCCATGGCTGCCACAATCAGTATTTTTACAAAGGGAAATTGTCTATAGTCTGAGCTCTGATTGCAACCATAGCTTCAAAATGTGTGGACGTGTTACTCATATTGAAGGGTAGGGGGTTCAGTGTTGTATTATGTACCTTTTTGTTAATATGATTTACTTTTCTGTAATAGTGTTTTGGTCTCTTGAATGACAAATGCTTAAAAAGGCTTTGATGTGACTTTACTTGTAGTTTGTAGTTAGTTACAAAGCAGTTTTTGACTGTGACTGTGTGTCATTTTGTTGGTTTTATTTGCAGCCTTTTTATTTTGTCATTTATTTATTTTATTTTAATCAATTTATTAATTTAGCTTGATTAATGTATACATTTTATTGTAAGTTATTTATGTACGGTATGCATTATTTTTTTCTTTGCAGCCAGCATTAAAAAGTGGTCAAATAAATCCAGTTTGTTTTTATTTAGCACTAATACAGTTTAGCTGTTTGGGTAAATATGTACAGTGCTAGTCAGTCTCTTGTTAACTAATGTAAGAAATGAATAGTTCAAATCGGTGCTAAAAGGTTTGGAAATGAGATCTATGGTTTGTAATTGAAATTGTAGTCTGAATGTATGCTGTTGTACTGTTTGATTTGTGCCGCAGTCTTGGCCAGAACTCCCTTGATAAAGAGATCAGTAATCTCTTTTCTGGTTGAAAAAGAAATATTTCTACAGTTATAATACAGCAATTGGCATACTTGCTTCTGCTGTCTATACATGCACAGGTTGCTAGTGAGTTCTGTGATCTCACCTTGACTTGTATCTTAGCCTGCACAATGTGAGTGTTCCACGCTGTCGCGAAAACCAGACTATCCATAGAACAACCCATAGACCTGGAAACACAGCAATGCGCGTTCATTTAAGCCTGCATTTTTGAACAGCAAAGTTAAATTAGTCTGGAAACTTTTACCTGGCGGTTTCTTGTCTGAGAGCGTTGAGGAAAGTGTCAGGGTGAAACAGCTCCGACAGATCCAGTGTGTCAGATAGGAGGGCCTGTCTGCCGGCGCGCTCCACCCAGGCCTGAACATAAAAACACCGCACATTCATCATCCAAAATATAACAAATGAGGAGCACTTTGAGATAACACATTACTCAAGCAGAAAATCAGCCCTGCACATGAATCACACAAACTATTTAGTGGATCAATGCACGATAATGAAAATACATCGGCATTGTTAGACGGAAAAGGAATTGTTAATGGAATACCTCCTTTGTCTCACTTTGTCCCCCACGGTGCAGATGTCTTGTATAGCTTTGTTCATACAGCAGCTAACACTTTTCACTTCAAATATGTGCGTTATTTAACACCCAAAATCTATCATAATGCATAACAACAAAATGTGCGAGTAAGTGGAATATTAAAACACAATACATGAAAAATATCTTTACCTAACATGGCATTTTAAAGGTGCACTAGGTAACTTTCCTGGTGTATGGTCCGCCACCTGCTTGTCTCCATGGAGATGGTCTGCGGAGAGGCAACCCCACTCTCAGTAAGAATGTATGTTCTTCAAGGTATTTTTGAGTAATAAAACAAGCGTAATGAAAAAAGAGCTAAATATGTAAGTTCAATGCCGTACTGTGAAACATTCCAGGCAAAATAACATATCCATGGAGACAAGCAGGGAGCAGACCCCAAATCAGGAAAGTTACATAGTGCACCTTTCACATAAAACATGTGGCTGGAGCACGTAAACAGCCGTTGTGGACTGCAAGGACTGTGTTGAGCACAAAGAAGCAGAGGGCAAAGGTCATATGGTGTATCTATTTGAAAACATGAGCGTTCTTTTCAGTTTGGTCAGTACAAAATATGCTCAGTGCACCTGGCAGATCTGTTCTCTGCCAACACGACTCTTTGTGTTTGTTGGTTGGTCTACAAACAACACAACCCGGTGCATTCGTCTCATATTCTACAGAAATGTTAAATACATACAGTCACCGCGGATTAACTTGAACACAATCACAGCAAACTGGACCAAGGACACAACATTCCAAAGTTTTTTCTACAACAACCTTGAGCATATATACATACTGAGCCACAGTCACCCAGTAAAGAAAACATTCATTTGTGGTGTTCGAAAGGGTAAAAAAGAACACAACAATAAGATAAATTTGTATTGCAAGCTACAAAAGCACTGTGTCAATGCTACAATATTTTGCCCTGAGTCAAAGAATCCTTTATAAGAGCATGTAGTTTGTCACTGAAAAACCACAAAACTCACGTTGGGTTTACATGTCTTTTGGGGACACTACATTGACTTACTGGAGACTGATTCTAACCTTAATCACAGGCACTTCTTGCCTAACCATAACCTCAACCCTAACCTTAAAAAAGGGGGTATTTTACTTCTATGGGGTTTTAACTGCTAACACATAACATTTTAAGATTCCGCTTATGAAACTACTGCACATCACATTAGGCTTGTCAAGTTGCTGTGTACAGTTCGGCATCATGTTTATGGAGAATTGTCGTGACATGGGCTTGTGGCCTGAGCACTGCACAGAATCTTACAGCTAACTGTAAGGAGGGTTCAAATAGGGCTCAGGAGAGATCGCTAAAAAACTCAAACATGCCTGGATGACATCTAAAACGTCTTTAAATCATGTTGTTGGTTTACGTCATGAGGACATGATCTTTGTCCCCATAAAGTCTCCAGAAGGTGATAAATACCTGTCCACAAATGACACATAATAAAAGGTGTGACATGTTATCCAATAAAAAGTGCCTGAATCAGCTACAATGACTTGGTAAAGATTTTTTTTCTCTTTTCAAATATACTTCCAAGTCAGCGGGTTCACTGTGCCTTTACCCACACTGCAGAGCTTATCAAGATATGAGCCTGTCTGGAGCGGAGACAGATTATATTGCGTGAGCACACCTCAGACTGAAGTGTTGATTTATTTATTCAGTCCTTTTTTAAACACATAGGCACTTTTCCTCCAAATTACCATAGAAACCAGCGGGTTTGGAGGTCAGCCGGATGAAATCGCTGATGACAAAAAAAGAGGCAAACATTTGATTCCATCTTGATTATAAATGGAGTCATTACAATCGCAGCATCCGTTAGCGCTGGCTGTAGAGATACATTTAGATGAGCGGTAGGCCGAAGAGGAGAACGCGTGGACATTGGAGAGTAGAGTTTGGCCGATAACAAGACAAGGATCCAGTGAGCGCAGGTGTTTGTGTGTGTGTACTTTATCACAGTGGGTTTTCAAGGTCGTTTGGCTGTTAGCTTCTCATTGTTACTGGTCTCCACACAGAAACAGTAGCAGCTTTAGTCCATACTGGCCCACATGGGTCTCAGCTTCCTGTTATATGCAACATTTTGAGGACTTTTTCCCATTCCAACATTTTCTTTTAAACTGTTAATCGCTATGGTAACGGTACTAATCATTATGAAACCCATGGACAGTTGTGTTCACACTGTGTTGGCATCACTGCATTCTAGTTTAAAATTGAGCTGGAGGACAGGTCAGATTTCTGTGGCTGAATTTGCTATTTGTTTAACTGTTCGATTTGCGGATGTTTTGATATAGCTTATGGTTAATATCTCTATAAAATAAATAAATAATTCTATCCAATCCCCATGAAGCAAAAACTTCAAGTTTTCTGTCAGCATCAAAAAGTGTAAGTGATTTTTTTTTTCCACAATAGCCTCAGAAAGTGACGCCATAATTCACCTCCACTGAAAGGACTTTAAACCATAAGATTAATATGGCAAGTTTGTGGAGCTCACCCCCAAACAAATAATAATACAGTTCAAAGTCTATGGATCATAAATTTGGATATTTCTTTAAAAAACAAGGAATATCCCATAGAGTTATACAGTCCCTTGCCCTCCATCTGAAATTATAACATCGTCAAATCCTAGAACGCAACCTATTAGACTGCTTATCCCTGAAGAACACTGACACTTGGCTAACACACGCATCACTCACTTCTGATGGCTCAAAAAGACAGGTAAGGACAGCGGCACATCCGGATATACGAGCGTGGAGACAGATGAGGCCCGGCCAGGTAGATGGAGAGTAATGAGAGATGGCAGGTTCACACACAAACAGATGGATCGTGTAGTCAGACCGGGCACACAGCGCACGCAGGCACAGGGAGGCTCGCCCACACCAATAATGAAACGCATCAAACTTGCATACAAACATGTCATTTCGGTCTGCATGGGTGCTTTCCACTTGGCCGTAGCATATTGAGGTAGTATGTGGTCAGAAATTCAAACTAGGGCTGGACGATATGATGATAAAAATTTAATTGTGATCTCGTCCCTGTGAAGATATGCAATTTTAGTTAAAATTGCTATATCGTCATTCTTGCCTTTTGTTTAATGCAGCTCTATGGTTAAACACAGACCCTTTCCACCACCCATTCCTCCTATTGGTCAGCCTCCATCATGCTCTGAGTGAGTGACAGGTGGATATAACCAATCACAGTGAAGAGTAAACTTTCAGAAACAGCAGATAGCTTTAGTTACCTTTGGGCTTTTTGAAAATTGTGATATGAATTTTTTGGCATAGCGCCCACAGCTACTTCAGACAGAGCTGGACAAGATTTCTAGTCACAACCTTTGTTTTCTGGCAATAAGCAGGGGCAAAATCATCCCACCACCTGGTGCTTTTCACTAGGGATGAACCGATCCAGCTTTTTCATTTCCAATACCAATACTGATACTACAGCTTTAACTACCTGACGATACCCGATATCAACCGATACCAATGCAGAGACTGATAATAGCATTTCTTTCCTTTAAACTTAAATAAAATAAGACTAAATTCTTCATTTCTTCATATTTTAAGTTTGGGGGATAAAGTCAAGAGGGACTCAAGGGCATTCAGGACTTGAAATTCTGTTTAAAAACAGAAAGAAAAAGTGCCTGTATTTTTTTTCTTGCTCTGTACAAATATGTTCCTGGGGTCAAAATAAGTCTGCTGTGTGCTGTCTGCATCTAATTATAAAGCGTTAAATCAGAATCAGTTACACCAAGAATCAGAAGTGTGTGCTTAGCATGCTAGTTGTTGTTAGCAATACTGTGACAGCAACCTCTGCTCTATAAACTCATCGCAGAGAATATGCTTGGAATGCATAAGGTCAGTGAGGAATAACTTTGGACCAACCATTTAAAAAGAAAAGGTTGTGTTTTTAAGAGTGTAAAAATCAGCTACAGTACAGCACCTTCAATATTTGATATGAAGGCATTATTGGAGATTAGTAGACTTTGCAGTGTAAGCTTGCCTACATTTTAGTTAAATGTTAATCAAGATTATGTAAATTGGTTTTCCGGTCACAGTGGCATTTTGGAGTATTAGACACAGATCACAAAGGCTGCAATGACCAAATAATATTAAATAAAGTACAGAACATCACATGTAATCTTTCAAACAATAAGTTCTTTCCCATAAACACTGGCAATATTTATGACAAAGCTGATAAGGAATAGTTGAATTCACTTAAATGATTTTATACTTGTATATTATATATTATGTTACCTTTATGGCTAGAGCACGTGCTACAACCGCTCTGAGGTACTGCATCGGCTCCTCTGGTCCTTCCCAGTCTTGCTGCCATGTTAGAGGACACTGAAACACAACCCAATCTTCAGCCATGTAACAGTCATTTGTCATAAGCATAACTGAATAGTTTAACACATCCTTGTTTTCTTGTCCTTATCTGAATTACAAATTTAAGTGAAAAATGACAAAATGTGCACCATAAGACATTGTTATTATTGTGCGTATGATTATGAATACACATTAGTGGGAGGTAATGACTGGAAAAATGTGTGGGTTTATGAGTTGTCAACATGCCCAGAAGTTATAACACAAACAAATAGTCGCTGTTTTTCAGATCCTCTAATCTTTCTCGCAATCACTATTATTTGTCAACCCACAATCATTTAGAGAATTAAACCACTCCCCCACTATAGCAGGGCATTAACTACGTGCCACTTAAGTAATATAGAATTTTACCAGTAATTGTCAGTTACCTCCTGATTGAGCAGAGCTGTGGCCAGTCTTTCAACCTGTGGAGTCAGCAGCTGTGTCCCTCGGATGACTTTACTCAATGCAGCCAGCGACTGATGGATACTCTGCAAACATGTGAGGTACTAAGGCATTTGAATACTTGATTATTTTAGGAATGTCAATATAAAACACATTACATTTGCCTTACACTTGACAAGCGATACACTGAAGTCATTACTCCCCTACTCCCCATTCACTCCCCACGCCTGATGGTAGCAAACTACTTCTGTAACCACTAGCCACAGGTAGCCCGGGGTAGTCTGATCGAAACAGAGCTGCCACTCTGAAACACCACCCATCACTTACCCACACGTCACATTATACAGGCAGCATGGGTGTGGTATCTTGCCAAAGTATACGTCACTGAGCTACTGCCCAAAACTATGTGACTTTCCTTCCCATTTACTTTGACATAAAAATGCAAAAATGCCCTTTCTGAGGCAAAAGTACATTTTGGACTATGCATAGATTTGAACCACAACCATCCTGTTAATGATGATATGTTCTACTAAAACAACGTATCGCTTGTTCCATCTCATTTATTTCATTGGAACATCTGTGCCTTAAACATTCACATTATGAGAATAACTTTCCCTGCCACTGAGTCCGCTTTTAGCTGTTCATTACTGGCACACGAGTTAATGCATTTAAATGTTGGTACAGCGTGTCCTGAATAAACAGTTTGGGTGCAGCCGCCACATTAAAGTGTTATCTGACAAACCTGAACCAGTTCAATAGCATTGAACTCCTCCAAGGTGATGAATGACTTGACCGGAGACCCCTGACCCTCTGCTGGGGGGGTGACCTTCTGATGGAGCAGAGCAGAACCCTGGGAGACATACATAGTCGCTCTTAACATTAAACTAAACAATAAAACACTTGGGTTAATAAGAGGTTAAACATAAACCATGTAATTATTCACTCAAGTCAAAATTTCATCCTGTCATTCATTTTAATACAACTGCTTAAACTTTATACTCAAAACTATATTATTAATGTATTTAAAATTCTTACTATCTGGTGTGAAGCACTGCAATCTGTACTACCAGCCAACCTTTTTGTTTATGAAACATTTCCAAGAAAAACAACAGCCAGAGCATTGGAGACAAATTGAGATGAATGAGTCAACAGGAAAACAGCGTGTAGAATAATTCTCAACTGATCTGCAGCTAAGCTAATAAATACAAAAAAACAATATTGTCTGCAATGGCTGGACCCATCTACATCAGACCAGACCAAACCAAACAACCTACAGACAAAACAAGGTTGAAATGCTAGACTCTTAAAGGTTATTTTAGTCAATGTGTAGTTGTATTGAAACAACACATTTCTTTACAATAACTGCTAAATAAAAGGCAGACTAAAAATGACAGCATGGAAGAGCTGTATGCATGTGTCACATAAAAGACTGAGAGCCGACAGGGCGAGAAAACACAAATACAGTACATTGCCTAAATTATTAAAAGTGGAGGTGATTTGAAAAGATGCCTGTCTCCAGGCAACTGCACGGAGCACGGCTGTACAACCACGCAAGCCAGTGACTATCTCCTACAATGCTCAATTAGACATCTCATTTCAATTTAGCTTTAAATTTAAATGAATTCAAATGAGCTGGCTATAAAAATAGCACTTATTAGTACTGTGTAAAACAATAGAGACAAAACTAACCTGGTTGAGTTTCTTCCACAAGTTGAGGATTGGCGAAAGCCCATTGGACCATAGCTCCCTGTCAAACTTTGACCCCGCAGCTACAGAGCAGCTGAGCACACGCAGCTGGGAAATAACCTGCGACAAATGGCACATAAAAACAAGATATAAAAATAATGTGGCTCCAGTGTACTGCACTACTACATTGGTGATGAGCAAAAACACTGCAGAAATTATATATAGGCCTATGCAATTAATAAAGGAATTTCATACAAACTGGCTAATGGGCTCTGTGCACAACAGTAGCCGGCTAGTTCCAATTAGAGAGACACCATTTCCGCTGTAATGTAATGTCTATCTAATCTTATGTCTATTAGACTTATGCAGCATGGCGCTGAAATACAAACAGATCAGGCAGTGGACAGCGAGGATGGAGAGGTGGATGTCACTGGGGAAGACACTTCTGTGGAGCCTGTGGAAACCCTCCTTCAGCTCCCTGTTGTTTTACTAAATACAGACTTACAGTCTTAATCTTTTACACTTAGAATAGAATAGGATAGAAGAATTTTGTGAGTCAACTGAAGTAACATTTTACCTTTGAACTAGTAGGTCAAACAAGACCAGTGTTTTGAAAACAGCAATGTATCTTTTTTTGTATTAATTGCAATGGCAAAGTAGCTCATTTTTGTGAAACTATAAATCACAAATCTCTCTTTAGTTTGCTAATATTGCAAACGAGAAAAGCCTAAATGTGTCTCCTAACAGCTCCTTACACACCTAATCAAGCACGCTTAGCTTCAGGCGCGGGCTCCTGGATAGCGCTTTTATCTCAGCGGCCTGTGTACTGGTCAGGTTGTGTCTGTCTTCGTATGTGTGTGTTGGGAGGAAGGCAGAGTGTCTGATAAATGGCTTTCATTTGGTCCAAGAGAACTCTTTACTAACACCTGCTTTATCTTCTCTGCTCAGGAGGAGAAGTGGAGGAGTATGCTGCAGAAAGAGTGGGAGACAGAGAGGGAGAGAGAGGGAAAGAG
>KN469684.1:23328-63227 GCA_000787095.1 Periophthalmodon schlosseri
AGAGAGGGATAGAGTAAGAGTGAGTAAGAGAGGATGTGGGGTCACATGGGAGGAGAGGATAAAAAACAGATTGCTAATCTCAAACTTCACCTGACAGCAGTGAAAATGAGGGCAGCCCAGGATGAGGAGTTCACTTAGATTGGGGCTCAAAGTTACATAGGGGGATTTAAATATATTAAGATTTGTGCTATACTAAAAGATGACGACCACCAGTCAGTCAGTGCATTTGGTTTGAAGAGAGGGCATAAAAAGTAATGGAGCAAGTCATATTTTGTCATGAGATAAAAAATACATTTGCCAATGGTTTCTGAACAAAAAAATACCTCTGCCAACATGTTAGTAAACAGACTTGATACATTTCCAATTCCACTTGGTTTATATAAAGACCTCAAACTGTCTCAAACTGTCAGAATGATGACACCCCCAGTGGGAGGAGATTTGGGCTCATGTCAAACCTCTGGTCTTGTCATCCATGACACATGGAACTCAAAAAGTAAGTCACATTTTTCTTTTTTTTCCTTGACTGATCGTTGGCAAAACCTCACCAGTTCAAACGCCCAGGGACCATTCTCCAGATCTTAAGCTAGGTTAATGGTTAGAAGTAACTGGCTGGAGGATTCACCGTTTAGGGACAAGAATAAATCTCAAAATAATTTATAACAGAGCTGACGGTCTACAATTTTCATAGGCTTCCATTTGCACTATAAAACTGACTGACAGAGCAAACATTACCCAGAGCTCTGTCAGGTCATCCACAGATTGTATTGATTGTTTTAAAAAGACCCCAATCTCATCTAGCAAAGCCAGCGTCTTGTCTGCTGAGCTCAGTTAAAGGTGTGTGTAACTGACAGGGGTCTTGAGGGAGAGACAGGGGAATACATTAGAGGGACAATGACACACAGTGAGAAAGAAAGCCTGAATGTGACAGTGACAAATGATGCTAAAAGTGGAGATAGGTAGGCAGCAGAAGCAGCGCGCTCTGCACACACACCACAGGCCTTCAGGGAGTTCACATGGTGGGTGGTTTCTGTGATCGCAGACCACACATAAGCTATGAATGAATGCATTAAAAGCAGCCGCATTAGTAATGGCTCTAAGGTAGAATAAGGATATAGCACTCTTCCCATCTGAATTCAACAGGACTTTGACAGGGACGTGGCCGCCTCCCTGACCATCACCATATCACATTCGTATTTAGTTACGGAGTTGCCCAAGGACACAACAACATGGTCATCTTTAGCATCTACAGCTTGTACGTTAGTGAAAAAGAAGAGTACTTTCTCCTAAATGTTTTGTAGATTATCTGTTGAACGCATGATTCTGTTGTACATGTGCATAATGACTAGGGTTGTCAAAAATATAGAAAATCAGATACCAATCGATACTAAAACTAGTATCGATTCTAGATACTCATTTGAGCAGGTTTCAATACTAAAAAAAATCACATTCACAGGACAGAAATGAGCCTTTCCTGAATTGCTTTAGAATGATCTTGAGCTGTATCTTTCACAAGTATAAGACACATAGACTAATATACGCCCATGGACCACTATGGAACCTACTGGACGACTGAGGGATTGCACAGATATAAGACCACATGGGAATAGAAAAGAAAGAACTATGATTTAATGTTGAAAATCACATTCTATTGTCTAAAGAAAGAGTGGTAATGAAAAGAAAGAACTATGATTTAATGTTGAAAATCACATTCTATTGTCTAAAGAAAGAGTGCTTGGTGTTTTCATTGTGGTATCGGTATCGAGTATCGAGTTTATTCCTTAGCATCAAAATTGAGAAATGTTAGTATCGTGACAACACTAATAGTAGCGTATGTGTGTTTAAGCGGCAGTCCAAACTAGGACAATGTCTGGTGACAGTAAATACTTGACATTAATTGGACTGAATTGTTTATATTTTGTTATTTTCCAACCACGAAAACCTTGTGTTTATTTGAGCTTACAAGTTGAGTATAAAAAAATAAGAATTCTGTTTTGCTCCTTGAAGTCCTCAAAGCCACAAAAGCCCAAAGCTCCACTGTATAAGATGTCAATGTATTGCTTTGAGTTACATCAGAATCTTTACTGACAGACAGAAATACATGATGCAATATTGTCCATGATACAAAATGCTCAAAACACCTGTATAATGCATGGGAAATGTACCCACCAGGAATGTCATCTTTATCTGATCACTAACCACTGTTTGTCAATGAGTTAGTCCATTAAAGGGGATTTATCTCCAACTGAGCTGTGAACTAGCTATGTTTAAACTGTCTTAGTCAAAACTGACATTTTGACACATTCCTTACATCCTTTTTCTTCACAGGGACAAGTTTTTTTTATAACTTTCACGGACCAAAGTGGAGTTTAAGGGTCATGCTAACAACTTCTACTCTGCAAACAGTGCACCAGCGCCTCAAACATAGGGTTATTACTTATAATAAAAGCAGCTTTTACACTATGCTGTTCTGGGTCAAAATGCATGTTACTCTATTAGAAGAAAATGAGTACAGTTCCCTTTAATTTATGACTCCTTTTAAAGCAATCACAAACAAAACTGTGAACAGATCTTGAAAATGTCTAGTCCAGTTCAGTTGAGCATTGCATAATAGAGCTAATGCCCCAGAGGAATCGTATGCAAGATTGACCTATCTGTGTCCCCAGATACAAAGTAGACATGTTCAAATCAGATGTAGCTTTTACTGATAACAATTCTAATGCTGATTTAGTCTTAATTACAAAAAAAACATTGGCCATGATGGTCAAGTCATTTATGTTATATTTTGTTTTGGGTTTCAAGACGATTATCCAATCAAAAAGCAGAATGAACCTCACGAGTCTGTCATTTGGATTGCCAGTTTCAATGCTGAAATCCAGGTAATTTAAATCTAAAAGGTCACTCTCTTATCTGAATAGTCACTACCTGCAGCTGCAGCCAATCATTAGCTTGTCTAGTGAGTGAATTCTGAGCACTCACATGAGGTTTGGCTTGTCCATATACTGAGAATGAAAACAACTTATTTGTGTCCTTTATCTGCAGGTGTAGGCACTGGCAACCCTGGTTCAGTTGTGATTGCAGTTACTTTTTAAAAACTGTACACACACAAGCTACATACTGTTCCATCAACTGAGATCCACAGTGTGCTATCTTTCCCTTTGTAAGCCTGAATGAGGTGGAAATAAGGACGATCCTGTGTTTTTATATGTGTGCAGCAGAGCAGGATGCGTGTGTGAGTGCACCTGAGAGCTGACGATCCGCTGGGAGGACCTCTCGATGTTGGCTGGCAGACCAAAAAATGCCGGCCTGTCGTCCTCTGGGAGATTCTCAATCACACCGCGGTAGTCCTGGGAACACACACCTCCACAGGTCAAACACAACAATGCGGCCTCATTCACATTTACAGCTGAGGAGAGCCAGGGGTTTGCAGGAAATAGTAAGATCTTTCAAGAGCAATACAATGCCACCTAGTAGAGCTGAACGACTTGGCAAAAAATATCAAATTGCAATTTTTATGGACATTAGCAATTTAAGGTTTTAGTTGTGTTAGAATGTTACCTCCTCAAAAACATACCTGGGATTATGCTTTGTTTCATTCACACATGTATGAGTTGTATCTTGCATCATTAGTCTGTTTACATCTCCAAAGCTCAAATGCTCTGTTCCTGTGTTGTTGTCCTTCTGTTCTTGTGATGTCATGAAGCGGTAGTTTTCAAGTTAACAGCTACCTTTTATCTTCTGCTTAGTAGAGATTGGAAATTCCAGGGCTGAAATTATCTAAATGAAGCCTTATGGAGTTTAAAAATACAGTGGAGCACTTCCTGTATTACTACATGACATCACAAGGTGTTTTCAGATAGAGAGAAGAACTCAGCACACATATGCAAGATTTGTGTGTTAAACATGTGTGAATGAAAACACAACTCTGGGTATATTTTTGATGAAGAAACAACATTATAACATACAGTATAGCGTAATATGCCCCCTTCAATAAACACGTCCAGATGGATCGACAAAAGAATATGAAGTGACAATCTAATACAAGAATCACATTTCAGAACATGTTTGTACACATCTGAACTATAGGGTTAGCAGTTTTTAAGCAAAACAAGAGGATATTTTGCTGTTTATGAAGGAAATTATGGTATTTCAGAAATCGCAGCCTTTGTGATTTGTTAATTTTGTTCATTGAAATAACGATTTCGATTGTGATTAATCTTGCAGCTCTTCCACCTAGGACAAATTTGACTAGAATCCTACCTTTTTACAAAATAGTTTCTCAGAAGTACTGAGAAATGATATATTTTTAGATATTTTATACTGTAAGATATTAATATGCATGAGCCTTGACTTTACTTTTAATACTGTATAATACAACGAGAAAGACAATGTTGAGTTTTAAAAGTGCACTGTGTACCTTTTCAGGTGGAGGGTCCGCCCCCTACATTTTATTGCTTTGCCCAGAATGTTCTAGTATGACATTAAACTTGTCTGTTTATTGAGATAAGCTGAATAGCAGCACCAGGCCAAGTTACAAGTCAAAGCTGTGGAGATGAGACATCACTCACAGTGAAAATACAGGTTTTTCAAGATTTTTTGAGAAATGAATACATTTGCAATGAATAAATGCAGGATAGATAAGTTTAAAGTCATACTGCGGAAAATTCAAGGCAAAGAAATAGCATTTTCCATGGAGAAAAGCAGGTACCTCTCTCCAGAAAAGTTACATAGTGCTCCTTTAATGCCATAACAGAACTACATGAATTATCTGGTCATAAAAATACATTTTTAACGGCTTGCATTTGACACCAGGCATTTAAAAAAACACTATGAAACCTTTACTAAGCTATGCACTAAATTAGACGATGATATGATATAAAAAAAAATGACATAAAATTATGAATGTAAATGTTTTACCTACCAAAATTGAACAGGAGTTTGGTAGAGTGATTTGAGGTGGGAAGCCCCGCACTCCTCCTCTGCTCCTCCTCTGTCCAGCTGAAGAGGAGAGCAGGCGGGCCGAGAAGAACTGCTCCAGATACGAGCGGAGGATGCGCAGGTCAGACGGGTTGTCAATGCGCCCACCGTAAATGGCACATTCAAACAAACCATGGATGAACTCCCATTCAAAGGCTTTACCACCTTAAAGACAAAACAGAAAAGCAGAAACTGTTCATGAACGGATTTTGGAGGAAAACACAATCCTAGCCCAGTCCAATGAAGTAACAACAGAAAACCTGAAGTCCAGAGAGAACCAACCTTCAAAAAGTTTGTCAAGGATTTCATAACCAGCCCGGAGGTCCGACAAAGAAAACTCATAGAATTTTGTCCAACCCTGAAAAATAGACATTTATATTACTGTATTACTGTTTTAATGTAATGTATTTTTGTGATAAACTGCACAAATTACATGAGCAAAATAAATGTTTATTTTAGAGTTATAATTCTGAAGGATTGCTAAATGAGAATGTTCCACTTCACAACACAAATTCAGGTCATGGGTTTAGAGAAAAAGCTTGTCAATGGAGAAAGTATTGGAAGTACATGGAAGTGAAAACCGCTCCATTTATGTCTAGTAACACTTTGGTAAATTACCCATACAACCATCTATGGTGAATAAATACAAGATATCTGTGTCAGCCATGACTGAGCCCAGAATAAAAACAAGAAAAAGAATGTTTCAGTAAATAAGTGGGTGAAGAAATAATGGAACAGCACCGCTAGCTTGTATAAAAGATGTAATGGCTGAAGGGCCAAACAAAGATAAGCCCTCTCTTACACTGCATATCCTTAAGTACAATCAATGTGTATTTTCCCAAATGAGGCACAAAAGGCGAGGGTGTTTATAAGGGCCGCCTGGGAGAGAGTCTAAAAACAGTGAGTGGTGAGAAGTGGATACAAGGGGAGAAAGTTGAGGCAAGTAATTACAAGAACATGTCCCTTCCCATACTTGTCTGGAGTCTCTGCTGGCTAAGCAACACAAAATGAGATTGTACCCAATAAACTCCAACACATCAGTGCAGCACGCAAGGAGACAAATTAGTCCCAGTGCGACGTGATCGACTGTACTCCATACACCTGACAAGCAAAGCAAAACATGACCAAAACTGCAATGAGCAATCGTGTGACTGAAGATACCACTCTGTTTTTAAGCATTACCATTTCAGAAAACCTCCATGTGATCTGTTGTTATTCTATTTCTTTTGGTTAAATATTATAGTATTGTCTATTTCTAAAACAATATAAGTCACAGCTGTCAAAACATCATGAATAATTGAAATATTCATATCTTCAATTATCATTTATTTATATATGTGTTTGTCACAGCTGTACTGTATTTGCATGTAGAAAGGCTTTGGTATAAAATCCACAGGCTGGCATCGTGAGACAACTGATCTAAAACTCCATTGTTTGAATATTCTAGGCTCACACCAGTAGGTAGTGTTTTATTATTGAGTGTTTGCACTGTACTTTTGAATTTATTCATTTTCATAGTTTTGACATTGTTGTGGAGAAGAACTTGTGACTCTAACATTGTGTGTCAGATCTGAAAGTGTAAAAATGTTCAAGGGCTCACAGTTCTCCCAGATTTTTTTATTTAACAGCACTTTTCCAAGAATTTTCAGTTCAATTAAGGCATCACTGAGTTACTGTGAAAAGTGCTATATAAACATTTATGTTTAAGTCAGACGCCACATGGACAATATGCACTCAGGCAAGGTTTGAACCAGTCTCCATTAGTACACTTACCCAGTACACCACTGTTGCCCACTTAACTGAGTTATTGAGAAAATTATTAGGCCACGGTTTAACTATAATATCTACTATCCTGTCCCATCAGACGTGAATTTAATGATGCGTGTTTACCTGAGGTATGTAGTTGCGCCTCTCCTGGCAGACAGCATGGAACCAGGCCAGGCAGAACAGACTCTGAGCTCTTGACAGAACTCCCCCTGTGTGAAGAAAATGGAACAATTTAAAATTATGAAAATGAGAATACTGGAATTTCACCAAAGTATGAAAAGGTTGAAACCTTTACTGATCTGCTCAGGAGTCCAGGATTCATATGTTCTTAAAAGATTCTTCTTTAACCCAGGTGGAGCCTAAAGGAGAGGAAAAGGGATGCTGAAAATCTGTTGGTGTGTAATGCAAGGCAAGTCCCTTTACGAGAGAGGGGAGCACGATGTTGTGGAGCCACTATTAAGAATATCCTTTTTTAAGAGTAGACAGTGCAGTGACAGCCTTTCTGTGCTCTGTAGGAGCACATTTTGTCCAACAATAGAACTGAGTTTAATGCTGAAAACAACCAGAAAGTGACATAGAGCTTACTTCAAAGGGTATGTAGTCCAGTCTTTATTTTCATGAGGGCAAAAAGCGTGGCCTGTGAGAACTGTCTAGTATCTGATCACTATCTCCTGGTAAGCCCACTTTCCTCCTCAGTGTGAACGCACTAAAAATACGGACGATCATGAAAAGCTTAACACTGCATGGTTACGTAAATCATATGGTACCATTAATATTCTGTGTATTTACTTATAAAGCATGCATAATAGAAAATTCACCATTTTGTATGATTTATTTTCACTTTCAGTCATGAAAATGCATGTAGATAATACAAAAATGTGTCCAGAAATGCACAGGGACTTTTCTATAGTGGTTCCTTACATTAAAAAAAATTGTCTTTGTTTGTCAATAGTAACTGTGCATATGTTGTATAATGCAGTGGCATTAATTAATCTTTCCTCATCTTTTATTTGAACCAATAAGCACCACTCAATAAATGTCACATTGACCAATTAAAATCATAGCGTATTTACTACAGCGCCGTAAATCCCCCGATAAACTGCCTTGGCAAAACTTTACCGTCCTGCTATTAGTCAAAAAAACCACTGCACATATTTTAGCCCTTGCAAGCAAACATACAGAAGTATCTGACTAAAGCAGCTTCTTGTCGTATGCTTGACTGAAGATGCAGCTAACCCACGGACCCACAGTGAGTCTTGAAGCATGCATCAGTGACAGTCTGGCTACTGATTTAGTATCTCTGTGTTTACAATGAGGTCAACCCCACCCACCATTCCAAGACCCTTCAGTAACTGAGAATACCTCATAGGTGATCTTGAGGCTGGTCTGAAGCAGTATCAGAGGAAACCTGGGGTGAACTTCTGCTGTCAACCAAAGACGGAAGCCTGGTTTGGGTCGCAGTGCATTTAGTTCCTGCGTGGAAATTGCATTATAACATAAGACACCAAGCCTACATATGTCGCAATGGGAAAGACTCACTTAAAAAGGAAATTATAATACAGCACTGTGGGTATAAGAAAAAGTTGTAATATTTTAAGACCTGCATTTTGTATTAATAGAGAAACACTGAAAATGAAAGTTCGGCAGATGCTTCAAATGTAGGTGCACGCTCTAGCACTCAAGCAAAATTTAATGGTATGGTATTACTGTAGTACTCTAGAACAGAGAAGTATTTTTGAGTAACTAGCAATTTGTTTTTTACCCAGGCATTTTCCCAAAGAACCACAGATAAAAATAGCAGTCTGGCACCTTGGGGTCTTGAGACATCTGATTGGGTACTTAGCCCCACTGCTGTAATCAATGTATTTCTGCATCATTTGGAGGCTATTCTCATGGAAGATCACTCAGCATTGAATAACATGGCTCTAGCTGCTCAAAGAAACGTGTGCTTTCATGTTAGAACGGGGCAAAATTTCACTGGAAGAATCATATTAATTTTGGGCTGTTTGATGAAAATATACAGCATAAAGTACAACTGAACAGATGGCTAAAGATAGATGTAAAAATGGGGCTGGTTGTGAGCAGGGGTGGAAAGTAACTAATAATACTCACGTTATTGTAAAAAAATAACTAGATTTTTGGGGTAGTTGTATTCTTTTGAGTAGATTTTTCTAGACATGTACTTGTACTTGTAATTGAGTATAAATGTAGCCATGTAATTGTAATTTGTTACATTTCAAATCATAGAAGTCTAAATTGTACAACCCATGCTCCTTTCTACAAACTGACAAACACACATAACTGCACTGGATCTCCTGCGCTGATTGGCCAGAGCTCAGAGAATACACAGATTGCAATTTAAAACAACTACCAGTAAATGATTCTAAAATTGTGTTAAAATGTAACTAATACTCTGAGTAGTATTTTTCATGCATGCTTTTTATTTTTACTTAAGTACAATTTTGGCAGCAGTACTTGTAATTGCACTTTTACTTGAGTACAAATGTTCAGTACTCTTTCCACCAGTGGTTTTAAGACAAAGCTGCTGTCTGGTGTGGCGTTTCCACCTGTCTGCTGAAGCTATGCTAATCTTTACACATTTCACATGGGCTGTCTTCATTCTTTAAGCTCCCTGCCTCCTTTTGTTCCCCTGGCTGTGCTGCTTTTTCCATTTCAAGCATGACTGCCGAGACCTCATCTTCATCGGGTGGAGGGTAAGGGCCGAGACAGAGACAGGAGGCGGCTGTGAGCTTCAATTACGTAGAAAAACACAATGTAAGACAACTGCTCTTCTAACCATCGCCATAGTGTGTGGATACATAGTGTGTGGATACTTGACAAATAGAGGTGAAGAGCAACAGTTATTTGTATGACCTGTCACCTGCAGTATGATATCACTTTACAGTGAGACAAAGCAAGCAGGTTTTCCCCATAGCTCAGTCGAATCCAAAGAGAAGTACTGGTCACACTGTTGGTACACCACAACTGGCCTGTTACTAGGGAGTAATTCTCCCTGAATTTCATTACCTGTTTCTGTGTAGACTCTGCACACCTGACAGGGCAACAGGTGCATTGGAGGAGATGCGCTTAGCTGAAAATGTTTTTAAGAGGACCCCCGTATACTGTCTTACTCTTGGTTCACTTTTATTAGTATGTTTCAGTCCCTCTGCCTTCTACTAACTAGGTCTACTAGATGCACTAATAGCAGTGAATCAAGAGTGAGACAGTGTGCGGGAGTCTTCTTAGAAACTCAATTACATTACGGTCATTCATTGATTTGCTCCTTCATATTCATTTGATCACATGTTTTTTCTGAAGGAGCTTTTATCTGAGCTTGGAAGAAGTATAAAGCATAAGCTGGTTTGAAAGCCACCATTAATGGCTTGGTATTTTACAAACACACAACTCCACGTCACAGTTTCAATTCAAATAAGGAAATACTCACATGAGCACACGAACAGCACAATGACTAACAGGAGCTGACATTAGAATACACTGGTGTATGTGAAGACAAAGGACAATGGTAATTTTAGAAAGGCTGTTGTGTGTGGTGTAAGCCACTGAGCAGACTCACTGTGATGAGAAATTACACACAGGCTTTAAGAACAGAACATCCCCAAGGCACTGGCATCCACTGACCTTTTTCTACCATAACTCCACCTATTCTACACAAGATAATTGGGGTTTAATGAAGCTCGGTTCATTAGATGCTGAATAAATATATTTGCATTATAACAATAAATAGTTTGTATTGCATTTTATAAATGAACCACGGTTTAGAGAGCGCTTTATATAGGCTTTCCAAAAACACTAACGACTATTGTAGTAATTAATTATAATGCCCAAACTTATCTATCCAGTCAGAGGTGTTTTGGCACTAATTAAATGATTTTCTAGTTTGCAAAGCACTTGTATAGTAAGTGGAGGTACTAGTATTCTTCCTCTGTTTAGGGCACTTTAGAATTATAGCATTATCAAGTGACTACATTTGTTCAGCTATATTGATTCAGTTATTAAAAAAAAGAACAAGTTTTAAAAGTTAATAAAATTGGCTACTTATATAGCTATTAACCACTGACAACAGAGGGCAGAGGGCAGTACCAGAGAGCAGTACCACGAACACTGTACTTACTTTTTCTAGCAGTGGAAGCCATGTAGTGACAAGGTGAAGGTTTTTCAGGCAAAGCCAGTCTCCATTTCTTGAGCATTCTTTCAGAGCAGCTAAGGCCACATCAGCCTGGCCCTGACCCATGGAAATCTAGACAGACAGCAAGCGGGGGCACAGGGTGAGAAACAGAGGCAGCCAGATGGAAAATTTGATTCTCCATTGTAATTTCACTAAAGTGGAGGGCAGAAAATGTAATTCACTATTATAATACTTTTATATTCAGTGATACGGACTGAAAAACGCTTGCAAAGACAGTTTTTATAATGTAATTTTCTACAGTGTCAGTTCATGCATCAATCATATCGACACCAATAAGTAATGATTGATATGACTAGTTAGAAGGGCTCGGCACAAAGGGACGCACTTTCACAAGTTTAGTTTGATCTGAATTGAATTGAAGGAACTTGGGATTGCTTATAACTGTAGAATAAAATGTTTTATTCGGAAGTATTGGCTCTCCGTCTGCAGGTGTAATCTTTTAATCTGTTTAGAGCCTACCTCATGATAGTTCTCTCTTCCCACAGTCTCTGTGGCCAGCTCTGCCAGCTCCTGCGAGGGATCTGCCCCAGGAGAGATGATGATCAACACGGGCTCTCCTTCCAAAGTCTCAGCGAAGAGCCGCCGGAGGTTCAGAGGGGGAGGGGAGAGCTCTTTCATACCTGAGAGCACAAATCACATATAGGGAATAATCAACACAATGAGTTACCACAGAAGTACAAAGACAAAAAAGGTAAGGGCAAGTTCAACAGTGACCAGGGTGTCATCATCAACAGACATGAAAAGAATAACAACTGTACTAAAGTAAGAGTACAAAATGGTTGCCTTGGTTGGTCAAAGACAGAGTAAAAAGTGGGAAACTATTACTCAAGTAAGAGTAATTATATGATTAAATATCTGTATATAACATGATAACATGATTTATAAATTTAAGTTAATGTGACTGGAAGAACAAAACAGAATCTGGTACTTTCAAGGTACTTACAAAAAAATTTGAAAAAAAAATCATATCTGAAGGAGCGGTGCATTAAACACAAATCATTTAATATGGTCAACATAAAGCTTTTGTCGCTTGCGACTTATTCACAGTGGAAGGAGTAACCAAAACTTTTACTCAAATAAGAGTAATGTTACACTGTAAATATATTACTCAAGTAAAAGTATGCAGTCCAAAAACTACTCTGAGAAGTACAATTACTTTAAAACGTTACTCAAGTAAATGTGACTGACTTGTAACTGAGTACCCGCTGGTGATTGTCAAGAGTAGAAAAAAGGCAAACAATATATCATTTCAAAATATTTCTTCTGGAGATTTGCAGAATTAGAATGTCAAGTATATCATCTATAATAAAAGAAGTGTCAAAAAGCTGCAAAAACAGTTGGTGACATAGTTGGTGAACTGGTGAACTATTCAAACAAGGGTATGAAGTTAGATTTCTGCACGGTTGTAATTTTTTTCTTTTTTCTACATTTGTACAATACTGTAAACATCAACCCAGACATTTGTAGACATTTTAACAGGTTTCTGAAGAACTGCAAATATATAATCTAATTCTGATTCATTTTTGTCAATATCGCCCACCTCTACTTGTCTCTACAAATCTATCCATTTGTGTGTGAGCTTATTGAGGATTATGTTTCAATCTTGCTGTAAAGTACTGCATACACATCAGATAAGCATTAATACAGCACAGAAGCCCCAAAATCTACTTGGATGCTAATTAAGACCACAGGACCATACGCCACTGCCCACGACTACAACCATATCCGCACACAGCCTTGTCCGGTCCAAAAATCTTTTAGTTCCTACTGCCAAATGCAATCTGCTGCACTCAAGAACACATACAGTACATGCACTCACACAAGGTCCTGGCACAGAAATCTCAGAGCGACCTTTTCTCCCATCACCATAGCAACACTAAGAAAAACAGTGGTCTGAGCGCATGCCTTGTGATGTCTGGCTTCAAAACAAGGGCTATTTACAGAATGTGTGCGCATACACCTCTGGCGCGGTCTGGTCATCAGCATTCATGGGGCAAACCGGCTTCACCTCTGCGGTCACCTTGGACTGAGGACACAATCAGACCGAAGGGATCATAAAAGCAATGGCATTTCACACAACACTTAAATCAGATGTGTATCATATAGCAGGTGTCTATACTGTATTTCATATCTAATAGCATTTATTTTAGAGCGGAGGAACATCCCAGGGGTGAGTTGGTCCAAATGTGAGTATCTGGGCGGGTTCAGCCAGGCATGCCCGCGTGCATGAGAGTGGTGCCCAGGCCTGGACTGGGGAGAGACTGAGATTAGCTCTAAGAGGATTACAGAGCATGCCTCATTAGCATACTGATTTACTGCCAAAAACATACACATACACACTAAATCTTCTCCACATTCTGTTTTCTCCATTGCGTTCTCATACAAACAAACTGTGCAGTTCTGTACACTTGTACACAAAAACCACTCGCTCAGTGAGGTTAAAGATCTCTGGTACAGAAGTGTATGCTTGTATTTAAGGGGGCTTCGTATTTTGATCATCGTTATCTGGACTATAAAGACTTAAAAACACATATGAAAAGAACTTTTTATCACAAAGACAGGAGCATTGTTAAATCAAAATGTCAGAAATCAAGACTTCAGATTTTCATCAATAACACACATTCATGAATATTGTATATCTAAAAGCCTTCAGTAACCATATTTATTTGACTGATTTAACAAGTCTCAGTGTTCAATAGAATTAATCATTTGGTTAGTCAACTAATCGAAAAAATATTTGCTGACTAATCGCTACTAACATAATCATCAGTTGCAGCCCTAGTTAGGCCCGTCACAATAATTACTATATCAATATATATCATTCAGTATATGAAAGTTTGAACAATATATTTTGGACCTCAATATTTATTGTGGGTATCTATTCTTTGCCAAATTGGGAAGATTTGTGTTATTTTTGTTATAATACACACATGATTTGAGCTGTAGAGGAGAGAATAAGTCACTTCTTTGGCTGATTATTGATTCACTCGGCTATTTATTTGTTGCAGCTCATGGCTTTTAATGATACTGTTTATTTAAAAATGCTTTTAAAAAATGCTGGGATTGTCTTACTGTATTTTAATTGTATCAGTGGTATAAAATAGTATCAGTATTATCATTTATCGCAGTATATCTCCATAGCAATATATCGTGCTTCAAAATTTGCTATCGAGACAGGCCTAGCCCTATTATTTAATACTAATTGTGAAACAAAACTGGCCTACTTCATTGAGTGCACTTGTTCTTTTGATATGTGTTAGAAGAAAGTCAAAGAACAATCTTGAAAACTGTGAGGTACAGTAGGTCATCTTCAGCACCCAGGTGAAGAAGACACATTCAAGTTGAAGAGCCAAACACAAAAGGAGTATTATTAGCCTGCAGTAACAGCTGCGCAACAGCTGACACCGAGTTTGAATCAATAGAGCTTAGCAAAGCAGTGACAGCATTCATTTCAACCAAAGTGCTCGCTAAGATTCTGTCCTTTCACATAAAGAAGACTTGTTGGGCTTTCCATAACGGAAGCTTGCATTTTCAAGATGACTAAATACTTGCACTTGTCCTATTTGACAAATATCCACATCAATGAACCCTGTATATTAGTTCCACCTGACACCAATTAGTAGTGTAGCAGATAGAGCAGTCAAAAGCTAACTCACAATTAGGATTATCTGGACTAAATGAATGGCCTCATTAACCACAATAAAACAAGAAGTCCCCAGCAACACCACTGAGCATCAGTGGTGGGAAGACTGGAAAAAGGTTGTGTAAAATAAGAAAGCACTAAAAATCAAACATATTATCGAGAGATTAAGTTTTAACCATCAGATCTGCTAAAATTGTAATTAGTTAGTATAAAACTGTAAGACTAATGTTTTTAACCACTTTTGTTTATGAAACTTACACAAAGCTTGAGAGGCAAAGGCGACCATGGCACTCTGTAGTCTGTCTGGTCTGATTGCTTGAACCAATAGAAGCTGGAAAGACAGCAGAATATTATTTTTATTTAATAAGTCAGTAAGCAACTGAAAAGCAAAGAATACCTGTTTCAAAGTCACATTTAAATTGCTTAAGTGTCTTGAAAGGAGCTATATAAACCCATTGTATTAGGGCAGTAAAGACATGTCCTGCCGATCGTTTAGTTGACTAAAAATGGGGCGTGGCAAGATCCCTCAAAATCTGACCAACCGCACTCACAACACGACTACAACTGCACAAGAGTTTCTGCAAAAACAACTACTTGTACAGCAAAGTACTGAAACTGAAAGTACTGATATTTATATGAAAAAATTCAGACAAACTCATGATTAACTTCCAAATTTTCAGTAATCTCACTACATACCTTGCTGTTGCTACTGTTGTCCCATTTAAATCCTTAAAATCTCAATAAAAATATAAGTAGCTGACAAGGGCATCAACTGATTAATCGACTGAATGACTAAAGGACTACAGCCCTACACTGTATTATTATGATCATGATTATTAAAGCCGACCTGTTGGAAAGCAGTGATCTTCTTGACAATGGAGGGGGGTATTTCCTGTTCACAGTGAGAACTTCTAGAGAAGGACATCCAAAGATCTGCATCATTCAAACACAGGGACTGATACAGAGCAGGGAAAGTTGTCTGTTCAGAACAAAACAAAGAAACATACTCAAAAACAAGTTCACATATTAAATCACATATCTTTTGAAATTGCTAGGTTTGTTTTGAGTAGTTACTTTGAGAACTGCTAGGGCTGCATGTCTTTCCTGGTCGATCCAAGACGGGAATTCCTCTTTTTTAAACATTTCTCCAACAATGGCCCCAGTGAATACATCCCACTCCTACAAACACATTGAACAAGTTTATTATGAACCAAATATGTATTGTGTAAATAGTGCAGATAGTATTAAAGTGCCAACTTACATTCTCCTGGAAAAGCCCTGGGTGCATCCCTTTAACAAAGTGCATGGCGAACATCAGCTGATCGGCCTATAGGGAAAAAGAAATATAACGCACATTTCAAACTTTGTGGCAATTTGTTTGAGTTGTGGACGGCATTAACCAGATGTGAGAATATTTTGTATTTGTGCAAGAGGGTGCAGCATGCAATTCAGTCTCCTCGTTAAACACTGTAGTAAACAAATTAGCCGTGGTATTTAGAATAACGGTTATCACTGCCAGGCAAAACCTCCCTTCCCTTGTCTTTCAATATTTATGTATGTGCTTCCTTATCTGGGTAAACATGTATAAAATGTGGTTGACAAAAGCTTGGCAAGATGGACCTAGAATTGATGAGCAGTTGGGGCTTATGACTTTTTCTAGCACTAATATTTTATGAGAGCTTTTAGTATGTCTAGTTAGACTGGATCAATATCTTATTTAGTTGATTTATCCACGTTATATAGGGTAAGTGGTGATTTGCAAACAAACTCTTGTATGTTAAACAGAGACAATGTAACATTCAAATATATATAAATGGCTTTTAAAATGATGTACTTAGGGGGGTCTTTTCTTTATTTGTAAATGGTATATCCTAGGGAACTAGGAGCTGTAATTACAATTTTTCAGCCAAGGTGTGTGATCTATGTTTTAACAATAGTATTTTGTTTTAAACGCACCCAGAAGTATTGACCAAAATTCTGAAATATGAACTGACAAACTAATACAAGAATCACATGTCAGAGCAGGTTTGCATAGATATAAACACCAGGGTTAGCCGTTTTTACGCTGACTAAGCAGCATATTTTGTCGTTTGTGGAGTAAATTATGATGATGATAAAATTGCAGCCTTTGCGATTTGCTAACCTTGCAGCCCTAGTGCATCCCTTTTTGTTTTATTATCTAGTGTTTTCTTAGGACACTTTTCTTTTCTGACTGTTATCTCTAGATAGCATGCTTAATGTTGCTGACCAGAATACTGGCACCATAGCTCACTGTTTCCTACCTGCTAATAACAGAGCTAACTAATGTATGCCAGTGCACATTTGCCAGATAACCTATAAGGGACTGACAAGATCAACATCTAAAAGCCACCGTGACATTGCCTGTGGCTGGTGCATCATTACCATGCAGACAACACAGCCACATCCTCACAAGGGGAGAAAAAGAAATTGCATTTACCATTTACAGCCTAATCAATGCACTGATTGCTGCGTTGGTCAATATTTGACACTTCATTACTGTGTTGGTTGATGTGATTTGATCATGAAATGTGTTCATGCCTGTCTGCAATTTAGCCTAAAACCAAGCTGTAAAAAAACACTTCATACCACCTGACATTATTTCATAAGGTTTTGGCTAAGGATGAGATTACAAAAACAAAAAGGTTCAATTGTATTTCATTACGGATGTAACAATAACCAAAATATCATGATATCGTATTGTCAAAATAATCTCACAATAATACTGTTATGGTGCTACAAGGAACTACGTATACATAGATCCTTTGCTCCGTTTTGAGTGCAGACTACATGAAGAAATAATTGTATAAACTGTTATAAAGAACTTTTAAATATTAATTCTTTGGATTATGACAGAACCAAAGGCTTGTCAAGGGATTTTAAAAAAGGAAAAGTGGCATATTCACAGTTTTAGCCTCCACAAAATATCGCCATAAATATCATACCGTGTATATCATGAAAATATCAAAATGAGATTTAGATATCGTTGCATCCCTATATTTGATATTTGTTTTGTTAAATTAAACTTTTCATCTTATTAAAATACAGTAACTAATACACTAATAAACTATTAATAATAATCGTTGACTATTTTAATAATAACTCAGTGTTATCTGGATTACTGAATCTAAAAATCATTCCAAAAGATGTTTTATCATAAAAACAGTGACATTATGAAATCAAATGGCATCATAATGAGTGGAATACCTTAAACAGTGAGCGACAGACATATTCATACACCATATTTGTGAGGTTGGTCTCCAGAGCAGCAATTCTGGCCTCAGTAGTCTCCATTTCCTAAAATAAAAACAAAAAACAAAATGTCTTCATAATCAGTAAATATTAGGCAAAGTCTAACTATGTCACAAAGTGGTCAATCATTCAGTTTAATATTTTTATTAATGGGCTCGTGTTAATTCTTGCACCAGTACAGATATAAGCAGCTCTTGAGGTCAAAATATGTCCGCTGCGAGCTGTTTGCATCTAATTATGAAGCAGTTTATTTCTGATAATAAGGACGTGTGCATTAGCAGGTTAGTGTACTCCGCTCTGGTCTCTGAAAGTTGTGAATAGCACTCACCGGTATATACAAACTTATCACAGTGACTAATTAGGATGCTCAGAAAAGATAAGTGAGGAATAACTTCGGACCACTGCAAACCGCTTAAAATGAACTTGGGGTTTTTTTTCACGTTTTTAAGACAGTAAAAATCAAGTACAGCATCTTTAAGCACTTGAGGAAGGTTAAGCACTTTTCTTTCAAAATGGCCAAGAGATTTTACATGGCCCTTGAGATGATTTTATTACATTATATCTAATCACCACTTTGATGATATAATGTCTCCATTATCCTTCACCATCAATTTAAGAAAAATCACTCAACATTTTACTACAATTTGTGCACAGTGTCAATGAGTTCAATAAACAGCCAACAAGAGAACAGGGGAATGAGTCTGTAAATCAATGCAGTACTCTGAGTGAATGAGCCCTCAGAAATACCTTTACACACTTTCACATAGACACAGTGTTGACCAGCTGCTGTCTGGTGACATTCCTGGATAACAGCAGTGGCTGTAACAACCCACAAAGGATTTGGAGGAATTAGTGTTCAATCGCTCAGTGTGAATCTGTGTAGCGCGTGTGTGTGTTTGTGTGTGTGTTTGTATGTGCATGTGTGCGCTGTGGTTATCAGGCAGTGTTACAGGCTCAGATGGAGCACAGCAGAGACAGACAGAGCATGATTCTGTCCAGCTGCACAGGTCAAAGAGCGATAAACACACACAGCCAAACAAATGAACAAAATAAATCAACCCACAGAAGGTCGCTATAGTTCCCCATTACTGCAGAAAACAAACAGATTAGCAATAAATAAAGTCAAATGCCAAATGTGCTCAGAAAGTCTAGTTTATATAGAATACATACAAACAAAACTAGAATAACTCTTTGCAAAAGTCAGTCTCAAATATCTCGTAAATGTTATAATGATTATGTATTATGTCGACAGTGAAAGCTATGCAGTATAGTATGTACAGTAAACTTTATAAAGGTGGTGTACCACATCTGGTTCACTGCAGCAACCCTGAATACATTTTTTTTTAATATATTTTTTTTATATTTTAAAGAATAAACTCTTTTTCATGAAATTAAATATTATTATTTTGAAATTATTTTGTTTTGTATCTTCTGATGAATTTTCAAACAGGAATGCAACACCGTAACATATGGCGTCCTATAGCATCTGAGTGGGAGTGTGGCATCAGTTTGTGTCCTTGGTGAAATATCTCACACCCATGAAAGATGGTAGCTTTGGTTCCCTCAGTTACACATTTACATATTTTTGGTTAACAAAGCACAAATATTGGCCAGTGTTGTAGAAGCATTTACCTTCTTAGCCTGCAAAGCTCTCTGGAACAAGCGTAGGAAAGATGCCAAGCTGAAACGGTACATGTTGTTGATCCTTGACAGATCTGTGATGACGAAAAACATTTTACTGGCACTTTCAGCGAGTGGCAGGTAGACATCACGCTCCTAAAATGGAACCAAAAGGAAAGTAGAATTACAGATAGTTCAAGAAATGTACAAGGGAAAAAAACAGATAATAAAAAGTAGAAGTTCAATGTATTATTTAGAGGGAAAAAAGATGTAGGGTCATATTAAAAAAAACAAACAGGGAAAGGTATGCAAATGAGGGATGGACCGAGATTGGTGCAACACTGCTCCCTAGAGGCTTTTTATGTAACGTCTCAGTCTGTTTTAACTGTACATATCCTGCATGCGCCTGTGTGGGCTTGTGGTATTGTACCTGATCCAAAGAAGCCTGCAGTCTGTGGGATTCCATCAGTGATTCCTGGATGAGGGCACTGCTGGCCTTGGTCTGGTTCAAACTGTCGATCAGCTCTCTGTTCTCCAGAATATTACCCTGAGCTGTAGCCAGAGTCTATCAGAGAGAGATGGATAGAAATAAAGTAAAGGTTAAGTATGGTATTAAGTATTAAGTATAGCATAGTATCATAGTAGGAGCATTAAATATTATGACAGCAATAATCTGAAATAACTCTCAACATGGATAAGGACAACTGGGGTTCATTTCTCTGTTAATGTTTTAATGCATACATTCTAAAAAAATAATATTTGCTTTGAACTTAATATAGTTTATTTACATACATTTGAATAATATAGATGAGAAGCAATGAAGTGTGAAAATATCAAATCAAACTCAAGCATGTACAAGTTGAGAATAATCATGCTTAGCTTCTTTCTAGCCTGTTGAGTGAGGCATTTCTACAATAGTGCTCTTGATTGTGTGGAGTAGACATTATCTATAAGGGGATACCTCTAATAGTGATTCTTCCAAAGTTGCCAGCTGTATTTTCTTCTCTTCTTCTTTCTGTAGCAGCTTAGTCTTTTCTGTCTCCAATTCAGGCTTTTCTTGCTGGATGGTTAAGGCCAAAAGCTACAGAAGATATAACATTAATGAGAATCTCAGACATTATTAAACACATAAAAAAGGCTTATGTATCGTGCATAACATTATGACCATTGATTGATATGTAGATTACATTTACCATAATGTCATACCATACACACAGTATATGTTTGAATATATAAGTTACCTGTCCTCTGAGACCTGCTCTTGTCGTGGTAAAATTCACCTCTGTAACAACCGAAGCTGCATCAGGAGGGATAGATGGGTTCGGATTCCGAGTTGCCAGATAGAGTTGGAAATCCTCATTATAGTCAATGAGTTTGTCTCCTATTTGAACCACATATCTAGGACCTGAAAGTGTAAAAGATAGAAAACTTAGCACTAACAAGTGCTAACTAACTTTCTTGTGCCCAGTCTTTAAAAAGTCTGCAATGCGGTAGTGCCATCTCTGTGCTTCACCACTTTTCTTGTTCAACAGCACTTTTAAGTGGATAATTTATCCTCACTTGCACTGCCTCTGTCCTCACTCATGCCAATTTACTTTTACAAAAACAACTGTTCTGTCGAAATGATTGAACACCTTGTTTGTGTAGGTATGTTTCCAAACTCCGATAATAAACTCCAGACTTATAAAGCAGCAGGATAATTGATACTGACTAACGGTAAACTAAATAATCTACATAATTACTCAAAACAATGGGAGGTAAAAATTTGAACTTGACAACTTTTTTAAAAGAAGAGTTTTACAATTTTACATGTTCTGACTGGTTTCTTAATTAAAATAGCAGAATTGAATTGTTAATCCATATACATATAGCTCTTAAAGGAGATAAAGAGGGTTAGGGGTGACTTTTCTACTTTTCTCTAATGTAATTGTATCTATTACCTTGAGCAATGAGTTCTTTTCTCAGCAGTGGATAGAGAACAGGTTCAACTCTGTCCATTTCTTGTATCACCAAGGTTTTTCCAAATCTTACTGCCAACTCAAGTGACGTCATGAAATTGTCATCCTGTTGGAAGGAACAGTATAGTTATGATTTAGTGTAAAGTGATATTTTTGAGTAGTTGTGTGCAAATCCTAATTAAAAAAAACAAAAAATAAATAAATCCAAATATGATCCAGTTCAGTGGAAGACACCTTGGAACTGGTTCAGGGATAGGCGGAGACTACAAAAAACATTTAATACACTAACTCCGTGCTACTATTTATTGGAGTATATTCATTCATTTTCATTTTTACCTGTTGGTTGATGACCTCCAGTCTGTGCTGCTTCAGATGTGTACAGAGCCACTCTGTCGCTCGTGATAACGGGTCAATCAAGAATGGGCAGGCCACGCTCTGATGGGGGACGGAGATCGGAGAGAAGTTTTAGTAAGGATCCATTTTGTGTATGTGCTTGTTGCTGTCTTACTGCTGCCATGCTTATCGACCACTAGTCCCTCCCATGCCAGGCTAAGGAATGAGATCCACTCCCCCCTCTCTTTTCATCCCGTGCTACCCTATTTCATGGTCTCTTGCTCAAGAATTCTCAATCTCAACCCATCTCTTTCGAACCTGTTCATATGTCAGTTTATTTTCTTCTGGCTTTTCTTAATCTCTCACAAGGAGGGGAAACCATTTGTGTTGTGTAGTAGGAGGGTTCAGTGGATTTTAATAAGTTTGATCTGTTGAGAACTTGATAATAACCAAGTAAGCTGCAGGTTTCAGTTAGAAGGTTGTTGTCTATAAATCAGAGAAGTACAGATGCATTGGAAATACACAAAAACATAAACAGGAGGAGTAGGACAGACTATGGTGACTAAAAGCTGAATGAATTTTCACTCTTACCTTGAACTCATTGATCTGGTGGCAGCAATGACAAAAGCAACACAGACAAATGTAGGACACATAAATGGCACTCAAAGCATGAAATCTTCAACAATTTGCGATTTTATGGAATAATAACGATAATGGGTGATAGGTTCATGGTTTGATCTTGCATGGTGGTAGTGAAAGAAATTACTAATACATTGAAATCTAACCTGTAGTATGACAAGTGCATTCTCCATAGAGAGGTCGTCAGACGGCAGTCCCTCACTTTTCCAGATCAACTGCTCACTCTCGGTGCAAAGGAAGGACCGCAAGTCAAATTCTGGAACAAATTAAGCAGAAAATCAACATGTCAAAAGTTGAAAATGTTTTTACCATATGTCAAAATATGTCTCAGTTACACTACTTAAATTCTGGGAAACCAGCAAAAATATACAAGATATATTAATAGACTGATTCAGCTGTGACTATAGTTGACTGATTGATTTTTAAACCAGTAAGAGCATATCCACAGACCATCAAGACAATACAACAAAAATATCTAATACACACATGCACAGATGTTTTGTGAGTAGGAGTGAAGTAGTTAAGGGTAAAAATAGCATATGTGCTGTAAATATAAAATTACTTTGCAGTCCAGACTGAGCCATCCACGTCTCCAGACAGTGCCTTCTACGGCCTTCAGGAGCTGCAGATAGATAGATGATGAAAGCAGCTGCTAGCATGGCTCTGATAGGGAGTGTTTCCAATTCATTCTTTATCTCAGACATCTGCAAGAAGAAATTAGAAGAGGAAGGTAAGAAATATATTAAGCCAGTCTAATGTGCATTTCCTCAATGTGACTAGAGTTTGTTTATTTATTTTAAGCCACAGTCATAAAAAAAAAAATTAAGTCCATCTGTCAACACACAAAATGTATATATATAAAATGAAGTGTGTGGAATTCCACCACCTTTAAATGTGTATGCTAGGTATGAATTTCTGCACCAGTAACTTCAGACCCCATTAGAGCACAACACAACAGCTGCAGGGCTTAACATATAACAGAGCAGAGCAACCACAGAGTCCATGAAGACTTAGACAAGTGTGTATGTGGAAGTCAGTAATTGTAAATATATGGAAATACGTGAGGAGAAAGTCAAAGGCTTTGGCTGGGGCTGAGGGGAGGCTGTGAGGATTTGAGTGTGTGTGTCAGGAGGAGATTGAGTGTTTTAATTAAGGTGGAGACAGATGCGTTGAAGAGGACTAAAAACAGCCAGAAGGGACTCAAGACAGCAGGAACCATAGGCCTGTGACATACACATACACACACTCTCTCTCTCTCTCTTCCTGTTGCTTTTAGATGTTAAATGAGCCTCCATTCCCCTAAATGTGTAAAAGCTCCCACTCGGCTCCACACACCAGCAGACCTATACATCAAAGCACCTGTGCGTTCCAGCGTGTGTGCTCTCCGTCCAGTTGTGAAATGAGCCTCTCAGCTGCAGTGATGGTGTCCTGAGCTTTTGTCACTTCTGCTTCCAGCTTAGCAGCCTCAGCAGTGTGACACTGGAACCTTGGGGATAGACACAAAAAATGTAAAAGAACTTGTTCAGAATGCTTAGACCATTGGAGAATTTTCAGTAGTCCAAGAATAGCTGCATACTTCTCTTTGAGCTCACTGACTCTGGCTCCAACAGAGCTGAGCATATCCTCAAGTTTATTTTTCCTGTTTTCAGTTTTTCTCAGGTTTCTAAAAACAACCAACAAATAAAGTTATGTAACTTCAAAATTTTCATCATACCATATTGGAATGCATTAAAGAGGCAGTTAACACAAGTAAATATGTCTTAGTAAAGAAATGTTTTAGTGCTCTTACTCCAGTAGTCCAGCCTGCTCTCTCTCCAGTGGCTCTATTTTCTCCAGGACATGTGAGTACTGGACATTGGCGGTGACCCAAGCAGCCAGAGGTGCTGCTGCTGCACTAGCCCGCTTTGCATTCTGATCAAAAGAAGACGTCACAACAATGACTAAATGAAAGCCATGTTTTACACGCTGTAACATACAGAACACATTGATGTATAAAGAGAGCCGACCTTGGGGTCAAAGGAGGCATAGTTTCTCTTGAGCAGTTCTTCTACACTCTGACGAATCTCAGGAGTTATGTTTCTCGCCTCAAATGTTGCTATGTCTTCTCTCACCCCACGTTTGGCTAAAAAGCTAAAGAAGAATACATAGATGTATAAAAAACTAATACCAAAAAAGTAATCTCAAAACACATGTGCATTTCATACCATTGAATAGTTTGTAAAACTTAACGTATTTATTTAATTTATTTAATTTCTTCAAAATACTTGTAAAGCTCCCACCTTTTCATGCTGACCCAAGACGTGTCAAAGATACCCATGAGCCTGAGGACTCCCTCTAAGATGTCTCTGATGACATCAGGGGGCATGCGGAGCGAGCGGATCTCTGACAGCGATTCAGGCTTGATGTTGCCCACTGCGCGTTTTGCTTCTTCTACCAAAGGCTAAGAGGCAACATTCATAATAAGTAAACTCATAAAATTGTTATGAGAGTAAGTCTTTTGTACAAATATTAAGAACACACCTGAACCTCTTTCAGCTCGTCATCAATTTTTGCTTTTCTTTCTTCAATCTTTGAAACCTCTTGAGCCATTTTCCCTTTAATTTTTTCCATTTCAGTCTTTTGGTCGCTGGCATTCTTCAGAAAAAACAGGAACAGATTATTAATATAGTCACACATCAATATTAATCATACAAGCATAATGATATTGCTATGCTAATGTACTCTCATTTTTGTTAAATGTATTATTTCTATACATAGAGCGCTCTTTTTCCAGCCTTTTAGAATTAGACATGATTCTGATTCACTGAAAGGCTCTCTCTGATAATTAAGTTCTCCACCATCATCTACTATGTCCCTAGACCATCATTCATTTCTCCTCATCTCACCAGTCTGGCCCTGCTGTCTCCATCTCAACAGGACTCTTTGTTGTTACAACTGTGAGGGAAGATCGTAGCTGTTAATTAAACTATGAAAGACTAACTCCTTTTCATTTTTGTGTATTGTTTTGTTCCTTCCTGTAATGTTTGTTATGTTTCACAACAAGGGAGAAACACTAATGAGTTCAGGCTCTTTCCTTCAATTTTAAGAACAAAAATGAGCTAAAAGCGTAACAGAATTGAAACATGCATCAGCCCTAGATGAGAGCCACAGAGTAAACAAATGAACAAAAGTAAATCAACAGTGACTTTGCAGCAGGGGTGCAAATTGTTGACTTAGTAACACTAGGTTTAGCAGGAGTTAAGAAAAGCTAAAGAAGCGAGAAGAGCAGAAAGTTAAGACAAAAATGCTGGGAGCAGATTTCCCATCCTTGAGGCTGTCTGCCTTTAGTCAATTTTCCACACACATACAGTACACACATACGCCCACTCTGTACCTGCATGGAAGTAGTGATCTCCTGCAGGGCTGAATCTGCCTCCTGTTGTTTAGTCTTCAGCAAAGCACTCTGCTCAGCCGCACGTCTTTTTAATTCATCAACCAGCGCTTTAGCTTCGTTGAGTTTGGCAACACCTGCCTAAAAACAAAAACACACATTGAAGTTATTAGGTTGTAATAGTAAATATTTGAAATATCTAAAGATTCCTACCTGCAAATGCTGTTGTCGGGTTGTGAGCTGGCTCTGTTTTCGACTGAACAATGTGGTGTAGACTTTTAAAAATGACATATATTGGCTTGGGGTTGCTCCATTTTCTTTGCATGACTCATGGACCATAAGGAACAAACGGCAAAGATCTGTGGTGCTAGACCCTGTCAGAAGCATAAATACAAGAAATGTATTGCTTATACTAGTATATGCAATGAAAGCTGGTATAAAATTGTACTTCATAAATGGAGTCCTACCGGAGTGTTTCCCTTTGGATCCTTTGTCTCCTTCAAGCTTTTCTGCTTTTTGTTCATTTTTAGCCAACAAAAGCTCAGGAATCTGCAACAGTAAGCAATGGCATTATGGTGATAAGATGAGTTTATCTAATACTAGAGCTGTGTTGTAAGTTACCTTCCTCATGCTGCTATCAGACCATCCTTCCATCCACTGCACAGAACACTTGCGGTAAAAGGCTGGGTTACTTTCACAGCTGATGGTGAAGTTGGGGTTGGAGGAGTCCATGATAAGAACAATGTGGAGGTTCTGCTGGATTCCTGTTGGGTTAAAAAGAGTGAGACAAAGTAGACAATAAGACCCAACATAGTAACACTGTATGTTATATTATAAAATTAGAGCAGAATTTAGATACTGTGGGACGCACTGTAGGAAAAGTAGTTATAAAGTGGTCCTGTGAATCCATCCTGAGAAGCAGCATCTTTGAGGGGAGAGAGTAGAGGCTCCAGTTCTTCTGGTGTATAAAGACCTGGAACTTCACCTAATGAAGGAAAAAATATTTGACAAATCAGAAAAATTAAAATACTAAAAAGTTGTAACTAAGTGAGCTTGTCAATATAAATATCAGGTACCACCATTTATAACTCTTATATAGACTAACCACAACTATAGATTTACGGTACATCAAGTTTGGGAAATTTGGAATCACTAATTGACCTCTTCATGCATGTCATTAAGCAATGGGTTAATGCTGGGGAACCAAAAGAACACTCTTGATAATATGCAGAGTACAAACAAACTGCACACAGATTGTTGGAGACAGACTGGAATTTTCATCGTGAATGCATAACATAATAAACCTTTATGAGTGAACAATGAACAGAAAATGTAGTGATATTAAAATGGATTTGATATAGCAATATGAAAGCACACACCTGATGACAGGAGGCTATTCACCATCTCTAGAAATGCTGGGAGGACAAACTGATAGTCTTCAAGCAATAGAACAACTTGTTGCCCATCAAGACCAGCCAGCTGCGTCACCTAAAAAGTAACAGGTAATTGTATTGTAAGTCGTGATAGTGACTGTGATTGTCAATGTTCACATAATGTATAAAATATGCAACAGGCACGTATAAAGCACTTGATAATAATTATGCAATGAATGGTAGACTTACGGTCTTAAGATCATTGTTGAACTGTTTGAGAGAATAACTCCGGGTGATTTTGGGGGTGAAGAGTGTGTATCCGTGCATGTGCGACACGAGGCATGTGGCTGTGTGTCGGCCCACACCGCTCCTCCCTGCCAGGAGCAAAGAGCCACCGGGTCGGCTGAGGACGCGTTCTACTCTGGACACAAAGTCACACACCTCCCTGAAGAGCAGCAGATCCAGCTCCCTGTTATCTCGACTGTACAGCACCACTCCCTGGAGGGGAGAGGGGACAAGCACGCAGGTGAGACTGCAAGCTTTGGCATTGTCACCAACAAACCAAAAGAAAGGAAGACAGGTCAGCTTTTATATGCTTCAATACTAAGGCAAAGTTTACTTTAACCTTGCAACATTACAGTAGAGGTCTATGGGCATTTTACAGCTTACTGTGTGATGTGAAAATACTGTTAAACAGAAGTTTAATTTTATTCAAATTCAATGTATTGTAAGTTTAAATTAAAATGATGAACATTTAGTTCCACCTTCTGTATGACTTGTTTCAAATCTGCAGACGTCAGACGTCCCAGTTGTTTACCATGAGGAGGCAGAGACTGGCCTGGAGCAGTCACAGCCCCCTCAGATGCACCCCATGTCACATAGAAACCATCTGGAGACGGAGGAAATACAAATAGTTATTCATAAAATCAGCCTAAATAATGTAAACATATTCTCTGTGTAGGTGGCGAGCTCTTATAGAATGCTTACTGACATAATACCATGTAAAATGAATTTAAATTTAAATTAATTAATAAATTTGCTATAAAAGGGAAGCGAACCATGTATACCATGTATTTAATAAAAATACGCCTTTATCATTACTATAAATCTAAAAAAGATATGAGTAGGTTAATGCCGTAATCCAAAATCACACACGCACACACACATAAATGCAAGCACCCATTAGGCCTCTGACACCCTGCTCTATCCCTTTAATCAAGCTTTCTTTGTTTTGGTGCTTCAAGGACTGGGTTTAAAATATGACATTTCATTTTGGCAGGCAGACTTGTTCTTCATTATTAATCTTATCTCAAAGTGAGCTGATTATTTAAGTCTGTGTGAGGCTTTCTTTATATGTTTTGGGTAAAAAGTAAATAGAATGTCTCAAATGAGGTTGCCCAGCTGGTTGAACCTACACCAGAAAGCTGAGTTCTATGTGGAAGAATTGTGTGTGTAACAAAGTATTCAAGGACACAGAACAAAGAAAATAATACAAAGAAAAAATAAGAATAATAATTTTGAACAAAAAAATGAGTACAAAGAAAGTTGAAAGCTCTCTACCTGTCATGTTATCAATTGCATCAGAGCTCCAGTCCCCCCGTATGGTGGAAGACAAAATATTATCAAAGGTGTGAAGATCTTTGGGGGAAACTAGTCGGTCTCTGAAAAGCCTCCTAGCCTCGTATGCCACCACCTCCATAACACTGTCTGTCACATTAGATTGAGCTGGGAGAAACAAGGAGACACAATTAGCATGTGAATTGTAACACTACAGTAGAGTGGATTATTTGTGTAATTTTAGAATGAAAATCAGAAAGTAAGATAATCTCATAAAATAGTGTAAATAATGAAATAAAGATCAGAAGATTGATTTTACATACCAAGGAAAGGGTAAGCAGCAAGCAAAAGGAGAGAAAGAATTGAAGTTAAAATGACGAGCATGGGAAATGGCAGATGATCCGCTGACGTGTTTAATTAAAATATATGACTGGACTGCCTATCGCAGCGGGAACACATTGCGAACAGAAAGTGTGGAAGAGAGAGAGTTGAAAGGACAGCAGAGGGACACGAGGATAAAAGAGGAAGAGACAGAGCAGTGACACGCACAATGTGAGACCAGGAGGAGACACGGGGAAGGAGGGAACCAGGAAAAGGTGAGAATTACAACGGCCTTGAGTAAAGGAACCCTGCCATCTGGAGCTGCCATGTTGACTCTGGCATAGAAATCCAAAAGAAATGGTAGCCTTTCATGACAAGCAAAATCATTCTGGACATGCGACAAGTTTTCATTCATTAAGCTGTCAACATTTTTTTCTGAAATTTGGATTAGCTAAACATTACATTTAATATCTGTGTAATCCCTCAGTCGTCCATGTATGATCCATGGTAAAAGTAAAACTGAAGAAGCGGCTTGGATGAGCAGCCAAACGTCTTCACTCAAAAAAAGTTTTTGTCCAGATAATAGAATTGAATTTTTTTTTATACAGTATTGAATGTAATAGTAAAAGTGGAAAAAGTACAGAGCTTTACATACAACATAACAAATTCTAAAAATGAATATCAGCAGTGTGTCTATATTGTGATTACCTGCAGTGAGGTCATATCGCAGAAGGCTAAGAACCCACTCTGTGAGGATACAGGGCGTGAAGAGATAATGGCTGTGGTCATCAACTGTGAATTTTACTTTGACCTGACAAAAAAGTAACACAAATAAGTCTTGTGTTGTCTCAAAACAAACATAGTGATTCATTCTTTTGTTGAATTTGTACCTGTTCATAAAGCTGCACCAGGGAGCCGGCCAGCTGGTGTATTCGCCCAGTGCTGGCCCACTCTGCCTGGCTGCCCAGGCTGTGCTGGAGAACTGGCTGCAAATACGCTGAGTAGATTGTTTGTAACTGTTCCCTATCTGGATAACTAAAGGCAAAATAAGAAATTTGAGAAGGACAAATGAAAGACAGTATATTGACATGAATAATCAATGTATACTTACTCAATGGTGCAGATGCGCACTATAGAAGAGAAGCGCGAGGTGAGAGAATGACTCCCAACAGCACTTCCTGTTGACATAGAAGCTACAATCTGGATGTTTTCAAGACTGACCCACTCCAGGTTTTCATCATAAAATCCTTTGTAGGTCAACACCTAAATTGAAAACTAAATCTTAGTAATCTTTCAATATATATCTCCTTGTCCAATGGTGTGTACCTGTTGAAGAAAAGCAATAAGATTGCTGGTGCCCCATTTATCTGGTTTGGGGAGGTTGATGTCTTTAAGGTACAAGACAAGGTGTTCACAGTCCTTAGGTCTGAACACTCGGCCAGTGTTCGAGCTCAGTAACAAACAGGTCTGACCAAGCTTCTGCAGAACATGGCGCGAGGACGTCTGGGCACTGCAGTGGACCACGGCTACCTGTGTGGACCTCAGCTGAGAGAAGGCGTGGCGCAGGAGCATGCTAGGAGAAGGGAACAGTATACTTACTAACTATTAACAAGAGAGCAAAGTAAATACATTTTTAAACCTCACTGTTCAAAATGGAGAATGCCTTTTATTTTTATTTCCTTAAAGCTGTAAAAGTTGCAGCAAACAAATAATTCAGTCTAGTTATTTTTAGCAGTTTTATCTAGCAGCCGTTGTTTGTCTGGAAAAGCCCAATGGCAAAGACAGACATTTGTGAGGGCGCAAACAGAATATAATTGGAAAGTTACCGGAGTGTGCATGTGTATTCAGTCTACTGCAGTAAATATATGGGAAATAATTAGACATAGCAGTAAAATGAGCAGACAGACCCAGGGCCATACTGACACAGTGACCTTTCAGACAAAGTGATGCAAGACAAGAAGATGGAAGAGAGAGAAACAGCACAGCTCAAGTGGAGTGTAAAAGGCAAGCTGAGTGACCCCATGTTCTTCAAACCCCCCGAGGCAAGAAGCAATTACTTTGAGGCAACAGCTCTCCAACTATACACAAGCCTATTATTACACAACATGGTCACATCACACAAATTTACTAATACTATATGCATTTTGATTACCAACTAACTAAATTATTAAAGGTGCTCTAACTTTGTGCTGTTTGTCTTCATGGACATGTTATTCCTTTGTATAATGTTCCACAGTATGGCATTACACTTATATATCAAGCTTGTGACGCCACCAGGTGAAGTTACAGGTCGCAATAAAAGCTGTAATAAATGAATAAATAAAAGCTATATAAATATGTTAAATACCACTGTGGAAGATTCCAGGCAAAGCAATAATATCCCCATGAGACAAGCACGTGGTATATCCCTCATATTACATAGCACACCTTTAAAGGGCCTGTACCCAGTTTTGCTCCATGTATTTGAGCAATATTTGTCTTGCGCCAGTACAGGTATATTGTATAAGAAGCTCTTGAGGTCAAAATAAGTCCGCTATGTACTGTCTGCATCTATTAGAAAGCATTTTATTGTCCAAGAATCAGGATGTGCACAGTTGGCATGGTAGTTGTTGTTGTTAGCATTACGCTGACGACAAAAGTCCGCTCTGAAAGTTGTGAAAACCGCTTATAAACTCATTGCGGTGAATAATCAGGTTGCTCGGACTGCATAAGTGAGTAATAATTTTGGTCCACCGCAAACTGTGTAAAAAAAACTACCCCTGTTTTTTAAGACAGTAAAATCAGGTACATCACCTTTAAGTGTCACTGTATATGGTTTACTTACCCTTTGCCACAGCCCTCTGGCCCCACCACCATGAAGGGCTGTCGCTGTTTAGCAGTGAGCCATGGTGAGAAGCAGTGCAGGCTCCTCTGCATATCCGTGGTCTCAATCACTGGTAGCCTCTGCATGTTAGCCAGCTGTTCCAGTGTGAGGCTGTCAGGGCGACGGAGCTCATAAGCACACAGATGGCCAGTGCCAGAGTCGTAGAATGTGTCTAGAGGTTTTTTGACGTTGGGGGGGCTTTCTCTAGCCCAGCTCAGCAACTACAACAATTACACAGAGGAAATAGACTTACTACAATATTATTCTGCCTTGTTGTGTTATATGTTGTTGATTTCTAAAAACGCATGATGTAATGGGTCACAACTAAACAATAAAAAAGCTATTGCAAAAACACCTAAAACATGTGATACCTCTTTGGCAAATTCTTGTTGTGCTTTTAGATGCAGGTTTCCTCCAAGACCCCTCAGAAGGCAGATGATGAATTGACCTCTCTCTGTTACTCCATTGAGGTGCGAGAGGCCATTGAACACAGTGCCCACTCGACTGGTCTTAACCGCAAAGTCACTCTGATGAAAAATACAGCACAATCAGAATCATGTGGATTTTACATTTGGTAATCAATATTTAGCGCGTCTTACAACATCAGTGTGCAGCAAAATGTTTACCTGTTTAGAAACCCACTCGAGAGCTCTCTCGAAGTAGTCGCCAAGCCAGTTTTCTAGGTTACTGCGGCACTCTTCTGGCTGATTGTGCAACCATGTCTTTACCAAGGCCTTCACATCGACATCCTCATCACTAAACACATACGGTAAAAAAAGAGTGAAATGGACATGATAACCACAAATCAAAACAAATCACTGACTGACCTCAGAAATATCATGCCCATGCGAGAGATGGTGGCCGGAGAGGCACTTTTCAGGTCATGAGTTTCAAATAGGAAGTTGACATTGGGTCCAAACTGTATTCGCTCTCCACTTGCCATGGTCAACAATCGGTTATCATCAAGGACTGAGTTAAGACTCTCAATCCAGTCTGGGTCAATGTCACCATCACACACAATCCAGGAGCTCACCTCTGAACCAAACATAAATCACGTTACAGGATTAGAGCAATTTAAATGTATTATGTAATTGTATTGTTATGTAATCACTAGTTTAGAGAATCTTCCATATTGAATGATTTCTTGCTTACCCTGTGGTTCTTTCACCACACATCTGGCACTGTGTGTAAGAACACCATCAGCCCATTCTCTCGTGTCATCGTCTATGTGACCCAGGAGTTGCTGCCTGGGCATAGCTTTGGGATTCATTGTGTAATGTTTCACCTACAGAAATACATTTTGCAAAACATCAATAAATAATGTAAACAAAACATATGTCAACCAAACATAACATTATAACCTTCCGCAGACACCTCAGAACACAGGGCAACCTTTGTTCTGGGTGCATCACCTGTCACTATCAGAATAAACAGCCGCTACTTTCTGACCTTATAAAGATGTCATTATAAAGATTGATTTTATTCACTTCACCTCATTTGTCATAATATTATTCTATTATTGTACTGACAATAACATACAAGCACAGAACTTACCACTTTGCCTGTCTTTTTGAGCGCTGCCTGAAGCATCTTCCACAGCGTAGACTTTCCAGCTCCACTTGGTCCAACAATCACCACACCCATACGCTGTCTTAGCTGCTCATTCAGTTCCAAAGCTTTTTTTAGCTGCACAGAAGATTTTTATCAGTAAATTGTGATGTATAGTTCAGAACTATTGTTTGAAACTTACCTGGCTTGGTATAACTTCAAGTCTAGCTTCTTTATAAACCTGCTCAAGTGCATGCATTAAGACTTTATCTTCAACATCGCTGAAATTTACTCCAGAAAAGACATCTCGGACAAGAGCATCAAATCGTGAGCTGTCTGAGAAAGTTAGCTTTGACATGGTGTTTAGTCGTAAAGCTTGTACCACCAGGCTACTCTCCTGAACTGCAATAAGAAGAAATAAGAAGTTACCTTACATCATTGGACAGGGTCACAAAGTCACACCAACACCAACAAAGCAAATTTACTTTGAGGAATATTCTTATGTATTAGAAAATGTCTGTGTGATTATCAATTCAAGTTCTGTCTACGGTCGTTTTTATTTCCCATTGCAAGATGGAGCACTTGGAAAGCACAGACCATTCTCAAGGCACTTGTCTTAGTTCATTTATGGTTTCGGTTATTGCTTTGATTTTGTGAGAACCCCATTAAAATGCACAAATTAACAAAGCATATCATGATTCACTATGTCAATACTTTTGTTCTCTCCTTCAAAGGTTCTGGTCTTCCCTGCAGCAAGATTTTTACAACAGAGAAACTCTTGGCCCGACTATACACAGACAGACAGGAGAAAACCTTAGGGACTCATTGATAGGGCTGGTGTATGTGTGTAGGTCTACAAGTGTGTGAGAGAGGATGCTACAGTGACAGACATGGAGCCAAACTGCAGCGAGACACCAGGAGTTTGCAAAGCTGACATAAGGGGGAGATGAAGGCGGGAAATAGAGGCCACAGAGGGAAATGTGTGTGGATGAGAGGAGCATCGACAGCCAGGTATCAGAGAGAGGCAGAGGCAACAAGAGGTCAGGAGGAGGGGGGAGCTGTGGCTAAAGTGCTGTAAACAACACAACTTTGGCAGTAAGTGTTGGGAAATGAGAGAATGAAGAAGGACAAAAGTACACACAAGTTATATTATAAGCCCAAGGGAGGGGAAAAGTTTAGCAGTGGGCCATTTTGTCTAAATGTCACTTGATGGGGTGCATTAGAGGATTTAGAGGACAAGAGCTGCTGTGTGACAAAAGGCTACTTGACTCCAATCTCTTTAAATTCTTTGTGAGTACTAAGCACATAATGGTAAATCGTGAATGCTGTTGGTTGTCTGTTAGTAGTGTAAGTGTGTTGAAACTAAAACTGTACTAGCCCTCTGAGAAATAATGGTAAGAAAGTTAAATTTATTCACAGTGATTCATTTGTTTGCTTTCATCCACTCTTGGTTAGAAGTTTGAAATCTGTATAAATAATTTTCATTATATTACTCTTGTCTTTGTCTTGGTTCTTTCTCTGATGCTGTAGGAGGCTGCCACAGGCCTTTAGCACAGTCTTAAGAGCTCGCAGTCCCCAGTCATAGTGCTTCTGAGGAGTCAACAGCTCCCTGGAACAAGGAGGGAGAATTATAATTGTACTCTTGAGAACATTCAACACTTACTTTAATCAAAAATTTTACTTGGCCAGGTGGAAGATTGCCACCAGTTTCCGTCCCAGAACCTCTCCGTTTTTGAACCCCTCGGAGTAGAGTATGACCTCAGCGATGAGCTCATTGTCCGGCCTGCTCATAGCCACAGGTCTGAACAGCTGCTTCAGATTGTCTGGAAGCTTCTGTCTGCCCCCATAGCCTTTTCCTGCTGGGTTCATTGTGATGAACACACCTGAGTTTGGGTCTAATTCCACCTTTGGTTCAAAAGAGAAGAAATACAGTATGCGGTGTATTATGAAGAAGAAGTGATTTAAGGGTTTGGATGTAAAATAAAACGGAGAAGACAATGACCAAATTAACAAAAAGTCCATTACAATAAAAGTGAATTGATTTAGCAGTGTTATACAGAGTAAATGTCCAAATGTACCTCTTTTCCAAGCAGTTCACATGTTGGCTTGTTATGTTTAAGAGAATCCTGAATGGCCTGGATTTGCATAGAAACTGCTGATAGCACTGCCTCTTCCAATCGGTTAAACTCATCAAAGCAGCCCCAAGCACCACACTTCACCAAGCCCACAAAGATTCTGCCCATTGACTTGACATCAATGCCCTAAAGATAAAACACAAAGTATTGTAATGCCTAAAACTAGTACAAAAAGTAAAACAAAATGCTTCCTTCTTTTCTTTAACACTACCATACCTCATCACAGTTGAACACCAGCACCTGCCTCCCAAAAAGCCCACCCAAGGCTTTGACAGACTCAGTTTTGCCAGTTCCAGCAGGCCCATAGGGGTTACCCCCAAACCCCATTTCCATGGCTTGAGTGAGCGTTAGGTAGCATTTATCTGTCAGTGGAGTGTGCACTAGCTTCGCTGCATTCCCCTAAGAAACACAACATCAACAGATTTATATAGGTTAAATTAAGTGGCATAATCATAAATGGATAGAAAGGAGTATAAAAGTAAGATTAAAAGTAAACAAATGAGATATTAAGGATGTCAAAAATAACATATACCCAGATACTAAACATCACTAAAACTAGTATCAAAACTAGACTCATTTGAGCAGGTATTGATACCGCAAAAGAAAAAAAAGAAAAAATCAAATAAATCAAACAAAATCAAAGTGATCTTGCTCCATATCAGAAATAGTGTAAAACTACATGGTAATATGAAAAACCATTATTATTATAGTGTTTTTACTATCATTGTGGTATTGAGTAGTGAGCCTTATCCTTAGTACTGAAATCAAGTCTGACATTTTAGAATTGTGACAACACTATGAGAGATAGTGTGGCTGTAGCGTGAAAAGTGTATTGGATATTTAAACAGTGCCCCCAAGTGGTACCAGAGAACAAGTGCAATGTTGAATTCACATCCACACACCTGGTATTCGTAAGTATAGTTGAACTGGGCGTCCACCATCTGTATGTGGCAGCATTTATCTGCTTTCATGTAAAATCGTAACTGCTTTTTCCATGCCCAGGCATTTGTACTGGTAACCCCCTCCTGGCTGAGCTGCTTCACGACGCTTATATTGTGAATGATGTCCAGGATCAAAGCCTTTAGCTTCAACTCCAATACACTGGCATCTGTGGAGAAATATATGTAAAAAAGAACACATTTGTTAAATCTCTATAATGTTATATTCATTACATAGAACAGTGTGGTTTCAGCGATTTCTATCATACTGCCGTTTCATCACAAGTCTGGAAAAATAAAGCTAAAACATCAAATAAGAATACCTTTATTGTTTTAATAAAAATAAGCAGGATGCAATGTTAAAATCCAATAGAATAATGCATTAACAGAACTCTACCAGTAAAAATCTACTTAAAAACACATTTATTTATTTCTTGACAAGATTTAAAATCTTATAGTATTAGGAGAAAAAATAATACCTGCGTGAACCATACCTGTGTTAGAAGTGCCCATTGAATTGGTGTCTATTGCCGTGTAATGATCCAGTTTAGCATTAAGCTCCAGCTCCAGTCTTTGCAGATTTTGCTCTTTAATAGCTTTTTCCACATCTTCCGTAAACTGGATTTGTTCAGCCAAACACAGAATCTGCAGATGGTTCAACATATTTTAGTAGATAACATAAAATAAAATCAATTTTGAAGAATTTATTCCAAGTTTACCTGAGATGGGTAGCGTGAAGGATCTACCTGCCCTTTTTTTCCAGCCAAGACACACTCGTATAAGAGATGCTTCAGAGTCTCCTTCATTTCAGTGGACAATTGACCTAACCAACCCTTGGCACAAGAATATATCATCATCAAATCTTTATTTCTGACACATATGGTCCACATAACATAAATATGCATATTTTTGTAAGCTTTATTCTGTACTGAAAAGATCTAAGTAGAACGGGTTAATCAAATCTAAAATTAATAATACCTTACCTCTACAAGGCTTGAGATACGTATCCGATTTTGCAATGGCACCATTTCACCCTCTAAAGAACACATGGCTACAATGTGCTGGCACTGTTCATCAAATACAACACTATGGATGCCTGTAAAACATACACGTATATTCATATTTTACATGAAAAACAGTAAGCATGTGTCTGGCTAATATCACATTCATTTTCTGACCTGCAAATAGTTTCTTGAGGTGTGATTGGATGACAGTGGGATTAGTTGCTTGACCCAGAATCTCCAGAAGATCATCATCTCCAATGAAGTAAAACCGGGGGAAGGCAGAGCGCTTCTCCTGCATCATGTTGCAACAGGTTCAGTGAATACAGATGACACAATTTGATATTATTATATTATTGTGGCTTATTATTTGTACCTCTAAGAACTCATTGAGAGATTTCTGGCAGCGATGCAGCTGGTCCAGTATAGTAACCAGAGAGTTTCTGATGCCAGCTCTGGAGCTCAATGACACCACTCTGTTGTCTCTTTGAATGTCTGACATAATAGATCTTTATACAAATTATGAGTAGAAAATTAGCACTGTATAACATGCCACATACAACAAAAATGAAACAAAGAAATTAATAACCTGAAATCTTCATCCACTCTTTTAAAACGAGCTTCTTCCCGTGGTAATGCCCCACGTCCAAAAATGGGTTCTAAATAAACCCACCGTCTCTGGATTGTATTAAGACTTTGCAGGTACTCATCTAGATCTGACAGACGAACCTCCCAAAGACTGACCTAGGATAAAGTAAGTGTTTTTTAAGCCTAATATACATGCACACCATAACTTCAAGGACATTTTGGATATAAATAATATTTGAACTAACTTTGTCTTGAAAACTACCATAGTAGGGAGAGTCTTTCAGAGACTGTAAAAGACAGCGGCTGTCTCCAACCTTGATTTGAAAAAAAAACAACATAGTAAAATAATTGTTTTGGGGAAAAAAAACCACACACATACACAAGTAACAAATCTAACTCACTGGGGAAAAATAAAAATCTACTCTTGTTTTTTTTTTTTTGCTCAGAATGACAATATCAAACCTGATTGACTATGTCCTTCCAGTCTTTGATCAGGGAGAGACTGCGGCCATTGCTGTCAGTGTATTCAGTCAGAGTGAACGTGGCAGATGCTCCCCACACATCCAGCTCCCTCAGTGCTTCTCTGATAGTCACCTCAGCCTGGGCACGGCTATTCAGATCCTGCAAAAGCAATTTATCCATCTTTAATAAAGTCTAACTTGATAATAAATGAAAAAGTACCATTGTGGCAACCTCACAGAAAGTGTTTGAGGGCATGAGGAGGATTACCTTCAGTTGAAATGCTTTTTCTACAATAGTATTTGCCACATTGAGTAGGTCTTGGAAAGTTAGTCTCTCCAGTGTGGTGCCTTTTGGTAGACCCAACAATCTGAACATGTCCAACCAGTGGTCCTGGGACAGATGTTCACCGCGTACATACTTCAGCACAGGCACCATATTCTAGATTCAAATTTAGATATAATTATAAATTTAAATTATACCCACCAATAGAAAAAAAAACAATGTTATGTCCACACTGGACCTGTACTACCTTGTACTTGTCCACTTCTGCTTGCAGTTTAACAGACATAGCAGTGGGCTGCTCCAACTTCCGAAGCCTCTCCTGCCAATTAATGAGGAACTCCTCAAAAATATATGTCTTACTCCTAAAAAAGAGACACTGTTAGTGTCAATGCTATTCCCTGGTTTACAGCCAAGTACATTTAAAATATAAAAATACACCTGAATGTTATCCAGTCCTCTCGAGCCTTCTCCATGAAGCCCTCTTGCCACTCTTCATACAAACCCCACATCTGACTATACTCCTCCATATCTCGTTTTGTCTTTTCAGCTAATGAAAAATCTGGGCATTCCAGGTTGAAATAGGTACAGTCTTCACTAATAAAAATAATAACCAAATACAATTACAATTAATCACAAAAATAAAATAAAATAAAATAAATATAGCACTTACAGCAATTTGTGTCTAACAAGTTCTAATTCTTGGAACTCTTGCTGTTTATCTTTGATGTTCTGAAGGCATCCAAGCAAAGCAGCATGATCCCCGGTCTCTAAAATGTCTTCTTTGGGCTTGAGCTGGTCCCAACGGGCCTTAAACCTTTCCAAATCTGCTCTGTAGGTGTCCATGTGACTTGCCACTTTACTGCGCATTACCTCCATCTTAAAAGAAAAAAAAACATACTATACTGAGCATTTAGTTAGCGCTAATGTTTTCATCACATATATGCAAGAATATAGAAACCCTGAGTGTCAAAATTTTCATATAATTGCAGTTCAATATGTTGTATGCCTTGTGATTGTTTTCTTTAGGAGGTCTTTTAAATTATGGTTTTG
>KN469685.1:9492-33245 GCA_000787095.1 Periophthalmodon schlosseri
GATCGGGATGACATGAAGAGTCATTGTGCCAAATTTCACATTATTCCATGAAACTAATATTTTTCTCATGAATGGGAAATTTTCATGGCTTCGCCCATGCATTCATTGTTGCGAAAGCAATAGGCCCTACGCCCTGTAGGGGCTCGGGCCTAAAAATTTAAGCTGTAAGCGGCATCAAACGGCCCTCGCGGGCCGTGCTTTGCACTCGGCCGACTGGGCACTCCCTATAGGTGACACTAACGCGCCAGTTGTGTTTTTATTGTGGCTTTGGGCTGTACTTGTCACTAAACAAAGTCTACATGCACTGAAAGTAGTGATGCACAAAATGCTATAACATGGGTTTTTGAGGCATCGCCAAGACAACACTGTGCAAAATACAAACTTGGCCCCTGGAGTTTTTTGACGGGAACGACCTGTAGAGTTACTGTACAAAATTTCACGTTCTTCAGTGAAGCTAATAAGTTGTTATAAGACTTTGAAATGTACGAAAATGAGGACATTTTCCCATTAGGATAACATGTGCTCTTTCGCACATCGCCATGGCGACCCAGTGAAAGATATGACATGGGTACCATTAACTTTTTTGATTGGGATGACATGAAGAGTCATTGTGGCAAATTTCACATTATTCCATGAGACTAATATTTTTGTTATGAATGGGAAAATATAGGATCACTCCCATTAGGATAACATGAGCACTTTGGCGCATCGCCATGGCAACACTTTTGTGATTGGGATGACCCAATGAAATTTTGTGTGAAATTCCGTAACATTTCAGAAAACGAATTTTTCGTCCCTCCATACAAATTTATTTGTTAATCTGTAGGGAGCGCTATCGCAGCAATTTTGTTTCTTTCACAATGAGATGGTTTAGGCCAGAAAGTTTTAGAATTGATTCGAATTTGAGCCCAATCGGACTATGTATGCGCAAAAGAGAGCAAATTTTGAAATTGGAAAATTGCAAAAATTGCAAAAATTCGAAATTTTCAGCTTCACCGCATACAAACTGTGATAGGTATCAAAATAAATTGGATAACTTTTGATGCCCCACTTCTCTAGATGATGTACAGTGATTTTCAGACGCATGTCACCGTGGGGTCAATGTCGAATGGCGAGCGCCAACACGTCGGGGTCGCCCATTGACCTCCCATTGACTTCCATTCGTTTTAGCAGTAATAAATATGGCCCATGCCTGCGGCATGGGTGCCTGGATAGTGGTCGATGTCAGGAGTGTGTTTGGGGGACATGAGCACTTCACACTATCTTTGTCAACATTGAGTGAATGGGCTTCGACAATGACATGTTAGCAAGAACAAATATGCATATCCCCTGGTTTGCTTGGATACTGGAGTCAGGGCACGGGGCTCATCGTTGCGAAAGCAATAGGCCCTACACCCCATAGGGGCTCGGGCCTAAATAATAAAAAATAATATATTTAGCAAAAACAATATATCCATTAACATTACAATGACATATTGTACATTTTTTGAAAACTCTCAACCTTCCCCACGTCACTGTGGGGTCAATGTTGAATGGCAAGCGTGTTCACCATGACATCGGGGTCGCCCATTGACCTCCTATTGACTTCCATTAATTTTAGCAGTAACAATTACGGCCCATGCCCGCAGCATGGGTGCTTGGATAGGGCTTAATGCCAGGAGTTTGTTTGGGGGACATGAGCACTTCGCGCTGCCTTTGTCAACATGTTGACTGGGACATGCTAGCAAGAACAAATATGCATATCCAATGCCTACGGCATGGCTTGCTTGAATACTGGAGTTAGGGCACGGGGTGAAGGAGAGGACGAAGTTGCGCGCTTCGTGCGCAACTTCATCAAAACAATTGGCAATGATGAGTGCCATCGTTGGCTCAGGCCTAATTAAAACTGCAAGCAGTGATAAAGGACCCTTGCAACCGCGAAGAGCACGCTTCAGTGGGAGAGCTGCGAATCCTGGTCTGACGTTATTCAATATTCTGGTGTGACGTAGATAAATTTTTCATCCCATGTTAAGTTTGCAGGCGGCGCTGGAGAGCCATTTAACAAAAGTATAAGTCATATCTCATCATGTCCAGGTCATCAAAATACACAACCGCTACTGTGGGTCAGTCCAGACTTGACAAAGTTTGAAAAACTTACGAGGATTTCTATACCGTCAAAATGGCCGTTTCCTTAAGAGCTTGTTATGACCACACCCAGTGACTTATGTAAACTTTTGATCCCAGGGGATTCAACAAGTGACCACCTACAGACTGTATCCTGTATTGTACCAGTGCAAACCTTCTACAGTCAGTAATGATGGCCACCTTGTTCTCCAGATCCCCCTCTCATTTTTTTGTTTCATTCCTTATCTATTCCTTCCTTATCAAAGACTTTTAGAGCGATTTTTATGAATTTTAGAGCCAGTTGAATGAATTATGTTTTGCACGTTGCTAAGTGAAAGTTAAATAAAGGATACTTAGCTGGTTCCTTGGTGTCAAAGCAGAAACAGTTGAACCATTTCAACCAGGAGAACATCCTTTGGAAACTGCTCTTTTTCTTTGGTGAGGCAGTGGGACCTGAAACAAAAACATATATGAACAAACCCATCATGCTGTCAGTGGCTATGTTTACATCCACTCCAGAAATCTGATCATTAGTTATCAGATTATTGAAATGTCATGCAAACTGAAGGTACATTCACGTGGCCAGTAAAATCTGATAACTAGTATAATCAGGTAACCCATTATTTAGATCTGATTGTTCATGTTTGTTTATATGGCTAAGAGAAAGGTTTTTAGAGCAAGTATTTGGTAGTACAATGTTGAAATAACATTTCATGACACAATAAGAATAATTAGACTTAAAAATAAATGACAACACATTTTTTTTATCTATTTGAAAACTTACTGCTACTCCCTGTATTTTTGTACTTTTCTTCTGAACTTATTTTTTTCCCACGAACTGCCACTTAACTCATATAAAAGCCATCCATCCATCCATTTTCTTCCACTTATCTGGGACCGGGGCGTGGAGCCAACAGTCTAAGCAGAGACTTCCAGACCTCCCTCACCCCAGCCCCCAGCTCCTTCGGTGGGACCCCCAAGGCGTTCTCAGTTTTATGCCGCTTCCCGAAGATGTGAGACAGGCTTTACTTTGACAATGTTTAAATCCAGGCTCCAAACGGTTCTGTTTAGCTGTGCGTATGACTGAAAGGTTTTTATTCTGCACTCTTCTCTTTAAATGTTAATTTTATGAAAAGGCTGAGGGGTTTATTTTTAATACATTTTTAATTTGGTAACAAAAATATACAAAGAAAAACAGCTAGGAAACAATTCAGTTATTTCTGTTGAACAAAATTTTACACAAATCTTAATCAAAATCACTACATTTGGAGCTTTACTAGATCTCGAAATCTGCATGCAACTCTTTTACTATTTACTATTTAAGTACATTTTTAAATGGGTACTTTAATACTTTTACTTAAGTAGATTTTTTCATGTGATACTTTTACTTGAGTATTTCTTTCTCTGGTATCTGCACTTTCACTTAGGTAACAAAATGAAGTACTTCATCCACCATTGAATACTCCTTTACATGTAACTTACGTTTTGATTGTCCCAACAGGAAAATCTGTACTCAGCATTTGACCCATCCTTCAATACCACTGGGGCAACCTGTCAGGAGCCCAGGGACCCACCTTCAGATTTGGAGCTAATCTTAATTGGCGATGATAGCAGTAGTTGACTCAGGTAAGTGAGTTTTTCCCCTCAAAAATACACCCACAGAGAGGTGAAAGTGTGGGCATGGAAATGTACTGCAGTGAGCTGATGTTTGAAACGTATCAAGTAACTTTCCAGCACATCAAAAATCTGTATTAACATGAAAACCCTGCCTCTGTCACAAAAAGTTAAACTACTACAGATGCCATTTTTTTAGTCAAAATGCAGAGAAATGTAGGTGGTATCTTACCTCTTTCACTGTAAATGAAAAACAGCTGGTTTGGAGCCTTGTTTGTTGAGTTCAGTCTCTCAGACGTAAAGTGCACCTCTCCTCTGCAGAGTTCAGCATGAAATGACCTGTCCTAAGTACAAGCATTCAATTATATACAAATCAGGTCATGTGACGTTACCATAGAGACATCTTTCCGGAACTCGATGTAACTGACTGATGAATATGTAAAACAGGCTTGTTATTTTTCAAAATCATGTGTAGATTTACTCAAATACAATAATACAAAATGTGAACATGACAGGAGCATAAAAAGACAAAGATAACAGTATGTGTAATATCAAAGTCATGACATAAAAACAGATAAAACACTACTGCACACTTAATGATTTCCTTAGGGATCAGTAAAGTATCTAGATATCCAATTTTTAAAAACAAATTACAACTACATTCAAGTCAGTGATGTAGTTTAAATCTAATCACATATATTTATAATTTATAAACATCTTTTATTTATTTTCTAAAATGACACCAGTCATTCTGTCCATATCCCTGCAGAGGAATATCTGTTTGCAATCTGTCAACAGTAAATGCAGGCTACATTTGATTTATTTTATCTCTTAGTTTCAATGGGGACAATAATAATAATAATAAAAGCTGCAAGCAGTGATAAAGGGCCCTTGCAACCCTTCTAACCGTGAAGAACACACTTCTGTGGGAGGGCTGCGAACCCTGGTCTGACGTGATTCAATATTCTGGTTTGACATTGAGATACATGTTTCCTTCTCATGTTAAATTTGCAGGGGGCGCTGGAGAGCCATTTAAAAAAAAAGTCACATCTCATCATGTCAGGTCATTAAAATTCAGAAACGCTACTTTGGGTCAGTCCAAGTTCGACAAAGTTTGAAAAAGTTATGGGGATTTTTATATCTTCAAAATGGGCCCTTCGTTAAGAGCTCGTTATGACCACACCCTGAGTCTTATGTAAACTTTCGATCCCAGATATGTCCTGATGATGCTGCCTCAGTTTGGAGTCCGTTGGATAAAAACAGACACATGAAACAATGTGTGTACCAATTTTCATTGGATTATGAAAAACTATTTTTCTTTTACTTTGTATTGACTTTTTTCACACATTTTAGGTGTGGCTATGCAAATGTGGCTGCAGATAGGGTGTGGTCTTTATTGACTATTCTGTTCGGTATCACATGATGGGTGTGTGTACCAAATTTCATAAGTCTACATCAATAACCATTATGACTTTGCAAGGGGGTGCTGGAGAGCCATTAAAAAAAAAAAGGTTTATTACACATCTCAGGTTATCAACAAATACTACATTGGGTTTGTCTGAATCTGACAATGTTTGCAAAAATTACAGGGATTTTTATGCTTTCAAAATGGCCGCTCCATTAAGAGCTTGTTATGACCACAATCTGAAACTTATGTAAATTCTTTTAACAACTTCTGATCCCAGATATATCAGATGATGCTGCCTCAGCTTGGACAAGTTTGTTAAAGTTCGAGGGCTAGATTTTGGAAATTTGCATATTTTGATTCATAATGGCTGTCTTCACATCAGAGATAGGGTCAATACAATGGGGCTCTAGCTGACTCGCCCTCCTTGCACATTCGTGCTCGGGCCCTAATAAATAACAGTGGGGAAAAAGAAAAGCCTTGAGGAGAACCACAGGGAAGCCTCCTCTCCCATGGACAGACAGGCTGCAGATGTGTCCAAGACTGACCCACATCCATTTGCAGATAGTTCAAGTCTGCGGAGCCAGAGCCCACTCAAGACAGAGGGACAGAGGGGGGCTCATCCCGGCTGGGGTGAAACGCGACAGGGATCAGAGCATGTAGGAGGGGCATCTAACGTCCGGTCATCACTGGAGCAGCCGGTGGCCAGGCATCTGAAACAGTTGGGACAGAGGAACAACTTGTGCATAGCAAAGACTACTACTAAACTATATTTTTGTCTCAAGTCGTGGAGGGCAAGTCAAGTCCGAGTCACTGGCGTTCAAGTCTAAGTCAAGTCTCAAGTCTTGGTCCATTTTATCAAGTCAAGTCCCGTCATCAAAATAGTGACTCAAGTCTGACTCGACTCAAGTCCACACCTCTGCTAGTTAATATCCACATTGTAATATTTATTCAGATCTTTTTTTTTAACCTTTGGAGTGGTTCTTAGTGATATGTATTATTTGATAACACACTGGTCAAAAGCTTAAACCATTTTCTGTACTTTGATGCTATATTATGTTCATATAAGTTTCTACAACTTACCAAAACTCAAAGATAGAAGTCCACCTGAATACAACATATATTTGACTCTGCAGTGTGATGACAGGTGGTGTGGGTGCTGGAGGCTGTCTGGACTGGCCTGAGGGCTCTCTGCTGTCACTGTCTCTTCTTTCCCTCTCTCGTCTCTCTTCTCCTCTTTCTCCCCTCATCCGTCTCATCTTCTCTGTCTGCTCTGCGCTGTGGCTTGGCTCCTCTCCTCTGTACAAACACTCTCACACTCTGTCTCCTCGCTTCTGCAAAACCCGCCAAGACAATCCTTCTCAGTGACACTTACAGGACGTTCAGCTTGAACTATGACCTCCAAATCCACCACGTCCCCAACTGTCATTTGAATGAATGAGTCAAATAACCAAAAGCAAACGAGCTGACAAACATCTGCTGATGAAGATGTCTAGGTTATACAGCTGACCAATGAGACACGGTATGATTTTTACATTTATATATTAGACTAATCACTAAAAGATCATAGAACAACTTCATATGCTGTAATCTCAGTTGCAAAACAGCAGTGGTGGCCTTTATATAATATGCCCAACCTGAAGGTGCAGGACGCAACTGCTACTTGTTTGTCTGTGGGGATGTTATTGCTTTGTGTTACACAGTATGGCATTAAAGGTTTCTATTTTGCATTTATTCAATAACAGGTGTTTTCTATGCTAAAAAAACCAAACAAAAAAAAAAACCCCAAAAAAACCCAAACAACGCTTGCCTCTCCACAGATCTGATCTAAAACTTGGCTCAGTGCAAGATGGTGCAAAACTGCTGCACACTGTTTTCAACACACTTTCTTGCAAACTTGTTAGACAGAGCCATTCGAGTCACTGTATGAAGGTTTGGAATGAGCGCTAATTGTTGTCCTTTGATGGTTTGATTCTTCACGTTTTTGTCTATAAAAGTTGCTCTAAAGCTGTGCTAGAAGCCAAAAAATCCTTATTGTGAATTTTAGTGATGTGCCAAACGGTTTGCCAGAGGTAGGAACAAGTTAAGCCCGCCACATATAAAACACTTTTTAAACATGCAACAAAAAGTGCAGACCGCAGACATGAGGAGAATCGACTGCAGCGGGATATGGCAGAGAAGAGACTGCACACCACAAGCTAAAAGTTGTGAGCTCACCTTGCATCAGCTGTTTCCTGTCTACAGTAAAATGACGCACTTTGAGACTGAGACAGAAGTGTCAGATCAGAGCATTGCACTTTTAATTTCGATTCAAGTCAAAACGGTGTTATTATTTGCGAAATGTGGTGCAGTAGTTCAGATAAATGCTTTTAATGCGCAGAAGTGTTCTTATTTGCGGACGACGCATTCTAATGGATAATATGGTGCGGATGCTGCAGTAACTTTACAACTTTATGAGAAGTGAGTAATAAGTAATTAATAAAACTGGCTGTTGTCGTGGTGATGTTTTGTGGTTACGATATGACGGAGCAGCTCAGAGTCGCACTGACACCGCACACATGATAAGCTCAGTGGATTCAAAATCACGTACAAAGCTCCAAAGTTGGGTCACGCCTCCCTGAAATTGGGGAGTGTAGTCGGCTTTAGATAGGTTCAAATACCAACTTCCTCCTTCAACAGTTTAACTCTTTTAACCTAAAAATACTACAGATTTCCGAGCTGTCAAACTCCCAGACATTCTAACTAATTCCTTTTTTAAGTTTCACATCAAACTCTCACCAAAACCACTAAGAATCTCTTGTCAGGTCATTTCCATTTGACCGGCTAATTCTACTTAACCACCGCTCGCTTTGAGACAACCTGCCACTGTCCCCGCTCCCGACGTATCACTGGCGCTCGCGTCTGACACAAATTACAAATGACGCCGGTTGTCATGGCGGCAGTCTCAGCGGGACAAATAAGTTGGGTGTCGAGCTGAATTAATCATTGTTGACAACAGAGAACCTCCCTGTAGCTGCTCCCTCGTCACTATGCGCTGTTTGCCTCACCTCCTAATTGCCCTGGCTTGTGTAATTAACTAATTGCAGCCTGTTATGAAGTTGGAGATGATTGTTTAATTTGGTGAGATGAAATTGGGTTGAAGAGGTGGGCAGAGTCACGATATTGTATTGGAATATAAATTCTAAACAATTCTAAGGTAATGCTTTATAATAACAACACTATTTACAACTTATGACTTACGAAGACATTATGAACAAATTGTTTATTAAGAATGGTTCAGGCTTAGTAACTACTTAAAGGTTCCATATTACGCAAAATGAACTGTGTGTGAGCTTTAAGCCATGTTAGAATGTTGTTACCTCCTCAAAAACATACCTGGAGTTGTGTTTTGTATCATTCACACATATTTGAGTAAACTTTTTATTAGGCTATCTACAGTACATCTCCAAAGCTCAAAACGCTCTGTTCCACCTTGCGATGTCATGAAGTTTTAGTTTTCAAGTTAACAGTTTTTACCTTTAGTTCACTAGAAATCATCAATTCCAGGGCTGAAATCATCCAAATGATTCTAGTGAAGGTGTATGGAGTTTAAAAACACAGTGGAGCACTTCCTGTATTACCACATGACATCACAAGATGGAAAAGAGTAAAGATCAGAAAATATAGGGGTTAGTGTGACCAGTGGACTTCTATGTTGTGTTGTTTGTGAAGCTTAATCTGGTTCAAAATAATAGAAAATAGGATCAACATGTGGTGCTATTTATCGCTCAACCATTTCTGTCGAGAGCGGGATTGGAACCGTCAACCTTTAAATGAGTGGACAAACATTCTGCCAACCATATCCACAACTGCCTTGGAACTAAGAAAAAATTGCATCCATTTGACACCAACGGCTTCACTCACGCACACACTACAGTCATGGATAGACACGATGGATAAAGTGTTTTGCCCATAGACACAACAATATTCGCAGATCTGATTTATGTTATAGTGAAATAGAAAACATCGTTGTTGCCATAGTGACTAACAGTTTAAAAACAAAATATATATTTCTAATTGTTTATCTTTTTTTTATCTAAGCAACTGAAAAAACTACTTGGATGAGTTGTGAAACATATTCACTGCAGTTGACAGAATTCAATTTTCTTTTGCGATCTTTTAATGGAAAAAGTCCTCAAAGTGATTTCAGGAAGCTGAAACTCATTAATGGAAAGTACATGTTTATCATATGCTTACTAAATAATGTGAAAAGTTGCCAAATTTAGCTCAAAGTTGCTATAACTAATACAAGTAAAAAGTCAAGCAATAATTTTGTACTTTCAGATGTGTTAATTCTTCAGTATATTACTTCCTTATGTAACAGAGTACTTTACATCCCACCTCCCTGGATATTTGATGTGAAAAGCATCCAAATTATGCAAATGTGATTGGAATCTAACCCTTTTACGGCGCCATCAACGGCTGTTAATATTGATGCGATGTGCGTTGCCCCGAGCGATTTCCCCGACAATTGTAATAATTCCTCAATAAAAGAACACTTAAGTTGCTGCTGTTTTATTTAAAATCGGACATTATCCTCCATCACCTTGTATCATGTCAAAGTGCGACACATGCGTCGCGCCACAGACGGGTCGTCGAACACCTTTACCAATCAGGCCTGTGAAGATGGTGGCTGTGTAGTGCCAAAAAAGTGGAAAAAAAAAAGTATTAAAATGTTGAAATAAAGTGCAGAGGAGTCACAATGCGTAGGTGGAATTTCTCTGTAGAATACCTCTTCAAATAAAATGCGTTTGATGCAGTCAGCTTTGAGCTTATTAGCATAAAAACAATGTAGAACAAAAGAACAGCACAGTTAAGCTCTGCAAGCCTGTTCTTTGGATTCAGTTTCTATTAAGGATCTGTACCAGGCCTGAAACCTATTATAGGGCTGTAATGACATGGCAATATTGGAGAATGGTCAAAAGTATTGGGAACTACTTTTATGCTAACATGAATATACTACGGTGTAAACTTTAAACTTTAAAAATGGTACTATTACAATTAAAATTGCAGTATCTAATCTAATACTATCAAATAAATAATACCGTATTTTCCGGAGTATAAGTCGCATCGGAGTCGCACCAGCCAAAAAATGCATAATAATGAAGAAAAAAACATATACTCAGATGCGATTTATATGTGAAATATAAGTCGCACCCCCGGCCAAACTATGAAAAAACGTGCGACTAATAGTGGTAATAATAACGATTTGGTGATAAAGGTAGATGGTTCAAACTTTGCACAGGGCTCAAACTTTCTTTCATCGTGTCCTTCAGCAAGACCCTTCACTTCAGGGTAGGTGTACAGAAGTAGCTTACCACCACCGAGTACGGAGGGAATGAACAATGACAATAGTCTAGTGCTCTGAGAGGCCTTGCCAAGCCTGTAAAGTCCCATACATATTTTTAATAGACTCATTTTTTCAGACCAAGGTTTAGTTTTGTTGATTTATGGACTTGAACTGTCCAAAACACCTGCAGATTCCTACCTGTGACGTAACAATTCAGGGTAAATTAAAATGGAGTGATTTCTGAGGCTCAGAGCAAGACAACCAAGTAAACAGGATTAATGAAACAATCGTGAATGAAACAAAATACAACTTCAATTTTGATTTTGGAACAACAGCATTAATAACATAATGAACACACTTGTTTTGCACTTTATCCAATGAGGTTCATCTGGTGTTCTGATCATTTATTCAGAAGTGGTCACGTGATAATGCTGTGACATGTCGATCGCCTCCTTAATCCAGCGACGATGTTTGTTGTCCTCTGTCCCGGTGATGTTTGCTCCGCCCTGGTCCATAATGTGGTTCTCTCTTTACAATGGTCAGAAATGGCTGATTTGAGATGCTCCTGTTCTGCTTTGTGTTTTGTTGCTCGTGTGCTCGCCTTCGCCATTTCCTTCACACATTCTGTCCTATGTTCCTTTTTCTGTTTACTGAACGCCCTCCCTGTTTCCCGACGTATATTTTTTATTGCAAGGCACGCAGGGTATTTCGCATATGGCATTACATTTGTGCTCTGGTTCTGTTTATCTTTTGGGTGGATGAGTAGTTCCCTGAGTTTTCTGTACGGTTTACCGGTGTGTTCTTTCTATTGTGTTTTTAATTGCACGTTCTAATGTAATGTTTACCTGTTTAAATCAGCTGACCGGACACGTCACAGCAACATCACGTGACCACTGTGAGGAAGAGGGCTAGTGAGCCGTCGAAACTGTCACGTATGAAAACAAACTAAACCTTGGTCTGAAAAAGAAAGTGTAACCATTATGTCATTAACACTGTTGCTCCCTCATCAAAACCGAAGTTGTATTTTGTTTAATTCACGATTGTTTCATTAATCCAACTGACTTGTTTGTCTTGCTCTGAGCCTCAGAAATCACTCCGTTTCAATCTACCCTGAATTGTTACATCATAGGTAGGAATCTCGCAGGTCCTCCGCACACTTCAAGCCCATAAATCATCACCACACTCGTTTTGATCACGTTTAGTCATTGTCGCATTGTCGTATTTCAGTTGTATAAATAAAAGTTTGGTCTTGTAACTTACATATTATATTCTATAACTAGTTCACACCAGAATTCTCAGCTTTAGTTGCAAGCAAACCGTCTCTGTATAGTCCTCACTGAGTACGTTCTGCTCTGGTGCCTCTGAACGAAACCACCTTAAAAGCAGAAACAAACACACACACACACACACACACCCACACCCACATTATTGCTCAAAATGAAAGGTAATATCGAATGACCTTACCATAGAACCCTGTGCATTATTCAAACCATGCACCAGCGGCTTTCATACAGAACCTCTGAAATGTTTTATTCAATATGCAATGTCATATGTTGCCAACGTATTTTTGAGAATAATGTTAACAAGCCGTCCCCAACGTTGTCATCAACAGTTAAAGAGATGGTAAGGAACATCAGGGCGTGTAGTCAAGCAGCAAAAAAAAAAAAATGAAAAAAAAATAAATCTGGGAACATCCATTTGTTTCTCAGAGATGGGGCCAAAAACAGCTGCAGAGAGGAGGGATTCCTGACTCAGCACAACAACAAGACAACGATAGACTCTGTAAAGGCACTCGGTGAGTAAACACAACAGAACAGGAGCAGCTTGTCAAAAGGCAGACGCAAAGAAATGGTTGTGTATTTATCTGATGTACATTTTTTAGAATTTGTTGAAGTGAACAGAGTGTAACGTTATCTCTGCACTGCATTTTATTGATATATTTATTATTGTAAATTCCACCATAGTAATGAAACCAACAGCCTCCTAAGTCCCTCGCCTCCTTTTTACTAATAACAATTAACATTAGGAGAGAAAATCGCTAACAAATCCATCATACCCGTCCTTATGTCTGTTGTGGTGCAGGTAACAAGAGTCGTCCGAGTTTGAGAGTAGGTTTTTAAAGGTCCTATATTACGCAAAACTGACTCTTGTGAACTTTAAGCCATGTTAAAATGTTGTTACCTCCTCAAAAACATACATGGAGTTGTGTTTTGTTTCATTCACACATGTTTGAGTAACCCTTTATTATTAGTCTGTCTACATCTCCAAAGCTCAAAATGCTCTGTTCCACCTTGTGATGTCATGAAGATGTGATGTAGTTTTTAAGTTAACAGCTACCTTTTACTTTAGTTCAGTAGTGATTGGCAATTCCAGGGCTGAAATTATCCAAATGATTCTAGTGAAGGTGTATGGAGTTTAAAAACACAGTGGAGCACTTCCTGTATTACCACATGACATCACAAGGTGGAACAGAGTGTTTTCTGTTTGAGAGAAGAACTCAGCCTAAATATGCAGGGTTTGTGTGTTAAACGTGTGAATGAAACAAAACACAACTCCAGGAATGTTTGTGATGAGGAAACAACATTATAACATAGATCAGAAAACTGCATAATATGGGCCCTTTAAGTTTGTGGTTGAATTTATTATTATTAGTTTATCAGTATCAACCCTTAACTACTGTCCTGTTCTGTGTAGCTTTTATTCAGATTTCACCACGATTATTTGAACTATAATTACTTAGCTACAGAAATTTTGCTGCCACAAAACACAGGCTGGCACCAAATCTTAAATGGAATTAGCTTGGCCAGGTCAGCTATTAGGTCACTCCTTCATATTGTACACACTGTAAAGTTTTATACTGCAGTACTTTATGAGGGAGTTCCCAGACTGCAGGTACACGTGCTGGTCAGATAATGTGGACCCATAGCCCCACCAGTTCTTTTCTCAAACTGAAAACACCCTGTTCCACATGTGGTAATACAGGAAGTGCTCCACTGTGTTTTTAAACTCCATACACGTTCACTAGAAACATTTGGATAATTTAAGCTGTGGCATTACCAATCTCTACTGAACAAAAGGTAAACAGTAGTTAACAGTGTTAATTTGAAAACTACCACTTCTTGACATCACAAGTTGGAACAGAGCATATTGAGCTTTGGAGATGTAGACAGACTAATTATAATGGATTGCTCAGACATGTGGGAATGAAACAAAACTCAACTCCACGTATGTTTTTGAGGAGGTAACAGCGTTATAACATGGCTTAAAGGTCACAAGAGTCAGTTTTGATCAAAGCTGTTATGATGGGGCTGATGAGTGATAGGGTGTTTATATACTTACAGTAGTACGCTGGATAATGTCACAGGTTAGACTGATTTTTCAGACTAAAGCGTAGGAAGATGTTGACTCATTAGGACAGGTACAGTATCAAGACTCTTTATTCAGGACCGGTTGAAGGTGGATGGGCCAGCAGCAACAATACATGTACAACCACATAGTTTTCAAATGTCTTATTACCAGTGGTGGAAGATATACTCAATTTTGGTAAAGTAAAAGTAAAGATACCGGAGCAAAAAAATACTCAAGTAAAAGTAAACATATCATGTGAAAAAAGTATTACCCGTTTAAAAATATACGTAAAAAGTAAAATTTTGAGATCTAATAAAGCTTCAAATGTAGAATCGATCATTTTTTTCTAGCTGTCTTTATTTGTATATTTTTGTTTGCTCAAATTATGAACATGTTAAAAATCTCAGACAATAATAAAAAATACTTTTACTTTTCAGTCCAGTTCAAAAATGTAGTGCAGTAGAAAGTACAGATACCTGCGCTCAAATGTCGTGAAGTCAGTTAAAAATGTAGTGCAGTAGAAAGTACAGATACCTGCGCTCAAATGTCGTGAAGTAAAAGTAAAAAGTATCCACTAAAATTTATTTAAGTAAAGTACAGATACCTCAAATTTATACTTAAGTACAGTACTACTTTTACTTCGTTACTTTCCACCAATGCTTATTACTCCTGTTTGCTGTTTATTGGGTTAAGAGGTCTATATTTTCATAGTAAAACACGGGGACATAGCGATAAACTATAAAGCAAAAGTGAAATACAATTGACTAAATATATAACATTTTCCTCTGGGGCCCGAAAAAAAGAGATTGTTTGAAGACAACAAATTGATAGTTTGATCAAAAACCTCCATTTAAAACTCTGTCAAAGTCAGCTGCACTTTCTCTCCTCTCCTCCAGCCCCCATCGAGGCTTGTGTCTCGTGTACACTGTAATGTGCGGTGCAGTCTTCCGGGTGACACAGGTCCGGCCTTGTGCAGCGTGTCGTGTGCAACAGGTGTGTGGATTTGTAGCCCACACTGTTCCCATCTGTAGGCCCGACCTTTGACCCCATCGCTCACTACTCCCGGCCCGAGCGCTCCGCACAGCCCCGCAGAGTCCTGGCCTGCGTGTGCTCCATCTGTAACGCTCTGATAAAAGATGGCTTCAAAAGAAATGCCTTTAAAGACCCTTTCGACGAGTGAACCACAACACGGCTCTCACAGAACAGCGTAATAACGTCTGCGGTTAGTTACGTAACGCCTCCATTCTTCTGTCATGAATGAAAAAGTCAATCAAGCCCATAATTAAAAAGAAGCCCACGGAGAGGTAGAACATATAACTGAGTGAGTGAGTTTGAGAAAAAATGATAAATATAAACCAGGGCCATGTTCTGAGAATCCATTCAAGGCTTTCACTGATGTCACTACTTCATGATTTGAAGTGCTTTTGCATTTTACATTTTGATTTAAATAGTTTATTGCTATGACTCACTTGAAACCACCGGATGGCATATTAAAGATAAGTACATGCTCAGGTCTGATGTCCTGCTTGTCTCATTTTATGCTTTGCCTGGGATGTTCTACAGTATAATCGAGTGAAACTGATTGATTTTCCTTCAATTCAATTACAATTCAGTTTTTATTGCCAAAATATACTCAGTTTGGTGGCGCCACATGCTTGTCTCCATGGAGATTAATATGTTTTTTTGCATGTTTAGAATAGAAGGTATCATACCCAACCACTGACTGTATAAAGAAGTGGACTAAGTGAGTGTGACGTCGCCCATAGCGTTCGGCTTCAGCCAAATGAAGCTCATCGAGGCTGGAGCAGTTATAGGGGCAAATTTAGAGCCGAGTTCCACTTTTGGAATTCCGACCACGAGTATCATAAAGAAAAGCAAATCAAGTGAATAACATCAAATATTGGCTTATTGGAATTACAAAAAGCTAATTCAAAGTCTATAATTATGTAGTGATCTTTGTTTGGAAGATATAAAGATATTAGCAGCATGTTAACCTATACACAGTTCAGCAAAAGCGCAGTGGCCATTTTGCAGCAGCTTTTGGGAACGATTAAAATTCTGTAAACGTCTGAATATAAAGTACACCTCGCCAAAAGCATTACTTAAACGCGTATGAATTAGATTAGCTTAATATTTCTAATGTCAGTCTCTGTCATATCATATTCGACAGTGCTCTGAACCCTTTTTCGTTTCTTTACCTGGTTTTGTGCTTCTTCGGGCTGGTCTCAGAGGGGTCGGACTGAGTAACCTTAGCCCATATCCTGCCTGTCACTCACAAGCGCAGACCGATCTATCATCCCCGCTATAATTACTGTGTACAGCTACCTTGTGTGTGCTAGCCGAGCGCCTGCAGAAGTGATTAGACCCACCTCGACACTATTAAGATGTTATGTTTTAGTTAGGGGTGGATAGTTGTAAATAAAGATGGAGGTTTGGAGTCTCTTGTTTCCCAATAATCTGTTTTTAGCTTCAAGATACGAGGTTGGAATTCACAGTTCAAATCATGCACACTATCTCGATCCATTCGTTTGCTACTAAAGACCTCAAGACCAATTATGACCTGGAGATGGGACCCCCAGGCATTGGTAGAAGTGAAATTTTCAGGTCTCTCACTGTTGTGCAGTGAGGAAGTGTCCGGGGTGAGGGAAGTCTAGGAATCTCTGCTTAAACTGCTGCCCCCGCAACTCGGCTCCAGATATAAGCGGAAGAAGATCGGTGGGTGGATAAATCACTCCTCATGTGTGACAGAAGCACAGGTTACACCAACACGTTCATACACATGGTTCAATTGTCTTGCCCAATGACACAAAAACAGCAGAGCTTCTATCCACTGAGGAGCCGACATAGTAAATACAGAGAAATAAGTAAATAAACAGCCGTGAATATGTACACTGCACACTATGACCAGGGCAGTTGGGTAAAGTGTCCAAGAGTTATGAAAGGTCACAGGGGGGTCAGGGTGAGGTCAGGGAGGGGTCAGGAGGCATGTGCGTGAACAAGGGCACAGATGGGTGTCTGCAGTGTGCCAGGCATGAGACAGAGGGGCAACAGCAGAGCACTGAAAATAGTTGCCAGCACTTTCAATAAAATACAGTCAATCAAAAAACACATTTCTTTCTTCTCATTTATTTTATTTCTGTCGGCATATTCCCGTTTGAGATTAGTTGGATAGAGATATGTTCTATGCTTCGATCTGAGATTGAAAAGTGGAACTTGGATCTAGCCTTCACTCCTTCCTTTCATTATGTTTAGTTTTTATTAATCAACAATATCTTTTAGCTGACAAAAGCATCTATTTTCACTCATAGTTTTAGTTGACAAAAATAAATGGTCACATTTTTATTTAACGCTTTTCCACCTTCACGGCTCTCAAAGCACTTTACATCAAGGAGGCGATTCACACACACATTCACCAGAGTACGCAGACACTGGGGGCGAGGTCGGTTAAGTGTCTCGCCTAAGGACACAACGACAGCATTCATCTGTGAGATCTGGAATCGCACTGCCACAACGTCCATGATGTTTATGTCCAGAGCAGGATTTGAACCGCCAACCTTCGGATCAGTGGACAAACACTCAACCAACTGAGGTACTGTCGCCCATAAAAATACTTTTTGTCTTAGTTTTGGTCAGGCCTGTCAATAGAAATTTGGGGGCCCAGGGCGAGAAGCCTTACAGGGGCCCCCCACTGATATAAGTTAATAAAAAGAAGGTCCAGTTTTGGGTGTCTACAGACCACTTTGTCCCCCCCTGTCGACTCCCCTGCTTTGTCATTATGAATACATTCACGCTAGTTTTTATTTAGCTGTATTCAGCAAGAATATTACACTGGTACAATGACAAAATATTTAAGTCAACAAATTAATATTATAACTTTTTTTTTTTTTTTGCATCCCTTAGTTCTTTATGAAGACACTACACCAATGTCAGTATGACTGTAGCCTGTTGTATGCAGTGGTGTGATTTTGGGCAGTTGCAGCTGAATCCTCATGCTTAAAACCAGCAGAAGTAGTCCAAGTGTTATGGAGGTTGGTTTGGAGCCAGACAAGAAAGGATTTGGCAGCGCGATGTCTCACATGAAGAGATGCATGCTGGGACCATATGCTGCTCCAGGTGGACACGCTCCTCCATGAAACTGTATCAAAGCAGAGGACATCTCAGGCAGAGCAGAACAATGACGCTCTGATAACCAAGCCTATCCCAGCCCGAGCCCACCTGTCGCCCCCATGCAGGACCCCGCAGGACCCCCCTCGCACCCGGAGCCGTTCGGACAAACAGAGCGGAGCCTGGAGACTGGGGCAGAGCTGTGGGATGTTCATTCACAGTAACGAGTGAGTGTCAGCGGAGTCAACGTTTTGGGCAGGTGTTCTCAGAAGTAAACAGTTGGTGAGTTGTTTGGTTTGAATGGGAGGGTGATGCAGAAAAAAGTAGTGCTTCTAAGAGTAAAATGTTAGCTCAGTTTGGTTGTGAAAATCTTGTTTGGAAAGTCAAAATAATTAAAAAAAAATAATAATGTTGTTTCCTCATCACAAACAGACCTGGAGTTGTGTTTTGTTTCATTCACACATATTTAACACACAAACCCTGCATATTTAGACTGAGTTCTTCTCTCAAACAGAAAACAGTCTGTTCCACCTTGTGATGTCATGTGGTAATACAGGAAGTGCTCCACTGTGTTTTTAAACTCCATACACCTTCACTAGAATCATTTGAATAATTTCAGCCCTGGAATTGCCAATCACTACTGAACAAAAGGTAAAATGTAACCGTTAACTTGAAAACTACCACTTCATGACATCACAAGGTGGAACGGAGCTTTGAGCTTTGGAGATGCAGACAGACTAAGAATGCAGGGTTTGGAGATGAGACAGACTAAGAATGCAGGGTTACTCAAACATGTGTGAATGAAACACAACACAACTCCAGGTATGTTTTTGAGGCGGTAATACATGGCTTAAAGCTCAAAAGAGTCAGTTTTGTGTAATATAGGACTTTTAAGAGAGAGAGAAAAAAAAAAGGAAACATATAATTTTTCATCAGTATCAATAACAATTAGTACCCAATGTTACTTCAAAACAGTATTGTCAAACAAAATCGACCCATAAAAACCATACAAATGTATTCAAAACACTACATTACAACTCACCTCTGCTAACTAGATGTGGATTATGACAAAACACAATCACAATAAGTCCAAAGAATGGCAACCCCATGTATTTTTCTCTATAAAATAACCAAAAACCCACTTTGCAGTCAGTTGAATCAGGAAGGGCATCTGAAATAAAAGGAGCAATGCTTCTACAATATCCGTTTATTATCTGAAAGTATATGATAATAGCTTCTTTGTTATTTCCCGACCTTGTTCATAATGTTAACTCGGGGCGGCTCTGGGTAAACATGGAGCTATTCACAGAGAGCGCTCCACACAGAAACGAGCCCTCCACATGTTTGGGTATAGATATTTATAGGTTATGGCAATGTTCTGTGACCCTCAACTTTTAATTTCATTTTCAGAATACAAAAACCCTGCAATTTTTATTATTGTAAAACATGAATATGATTCTTCTTTAGCTCTGAGTAGCGAGCGCTTTAGTCTCCTCGTCCTAGTCTGCTCCCCAACAATGTAAGAGCCATGTTGTCCCTCTTGCGCTGCACTGACCTTCCAAAGCAAAATAAAACATATTATGAAATGGGTTTTGTTCTCGGTCTATTTATTAGGGCCAAGGAAACGACATACTCATGCACAGATGAAATTGGCTTTCAGAAAGAAAATGGCTGCTTAGCAAAAGAGGCAAGCGAATAAATGAGTTTAATTGTGAGACAAAAACACCCACCAAGCCCCATTTCAGACTTAAATCGGCACTTTGTCAGACGGTTGTGTTCCAGAACTAATTTTGCGTAAAGATGCAAACAGCTCTTTACTGTTCAGAATATACGGTATGATAATCACACCTGCTGCAGTTTATTTACAACGCACTAACAGCAGCTGGGATTAGCATCGGTACAAAATAATTGCTAGCCTGACCTGCCAAATCTGTTTTCCTAATCTTTACAATGAGTCTGGATCATTGGTTCAACACCACCATATATTCTGGTTGACAAGTGGATTAACCAATCAGAGAAAAGCAACTGTGTGTCCTGTGTAAAAACAAACATGGCGGCTAACGCAAGAATATTTAACCAGCCTGGTTATATAATATTTAACAAGCTGTGAGGCTGCCATAGACTGTATATATAAATGGACATAGCTAACCTGCTAACTGCTTGTTCCAAATGCAAAAACTGCCGCCCTTCTCCGTAACTTCTGCCGTCAGGTTCGTCATTTTGGTCTTAAAATGTTCATATTAACCCGCTCTACATGGTCCTGGGTTTTTTTATTTCACCATTGTGTCCGTAAATCAAGATATGAACATTAATAACAGACAGATCCGGCGCCTTCTTTCCCAGAGGTCGCTCCCGCTAGCGTTAGCAACAGGTTTGACTGACAGCGTCGCTAAGCCCCCGCTCCCTGCTAAACCAGTGGTGCGGGCGGGAAGGGCCGTTACCTTCAACAGTCTCACTCCAGATTGGCTCTTTGGTTGCTACGACACTTGCGGTCAGAATTCCAAATATGGAACTCCGCTCCAAATTCGCCTCTGTAACCGATAGCCTCGACGAGCTTCATTTGACTGGAGCCGAACGCTATGGGCGACGTCCCACTCACTTCTTTACACAGTCTGTGGAGGCTGCTGAATAGTTCCCCCTCCCCTCTCTGCCCCCCTCCCATGGACAATAACCACACCCACCAATACAATAACACTGAACTGGGCTTTGCATTGTTGCATAATGGAATTAAAACTACAGATATGTGACTATCTCCCTGTTATGCACTTAAATACTGACCTGCCCTTTTTACTGCTGCTGTGACTGTTACTGTTCATTACATATGGGGTTATTTATGGAGTTATTGGATGGGGTCTTGCACCTTTGGTATTGAACTTTACATCAAAACTATTTCAGGTTTGATGCTTTAAACATAATTTAGTTGTTTTCTGACAATGATAATAAAATCTTGAGTCTTATGTAACGCTAATTTAGGCTAGTGAATGAAAGACACAAAAGAAAGTTGGTTATATGAATGATTGTATATTATTTTTTTTCTATGTATGTATGTATGTATGTATGTATGTATGTATGTATGTATGTATGTATGTATGTATGTATGTATATATGTATATATATACATACACACACACACATACATATACAAAAACAAATGACAACGTGAAATCAGTCCCATGAAATCAGAATGTCCGTTTGAATGTTTAATCCATGTGTGTGTGTGTGGAAGCAAAGTCCTTCAGACCAAGTTTCAAAGTTCGTTTGGAATCCAGCAGAATAAACAAGAGTTCGATCTCCTACCACAAGGTGGTCTATGTGTAGCTCGCCATCACAGTTGAAATTGTCATCAAAACGGAGGGGTTGCACAAGGCAAAGAAAAAACCCAAATTAAATTCACATCATTTAGCTTACAGGCTATAAGCTATACAATAAATACGTACAATTAGTATGAATTGCAATACCATCTAAAAATTACAAATAGTTAATTTGATACATTAAATTTTACAGCAAAAATCATAGTGCACCTTTAAGTTAATTGCCCTTCTAGGCTAATCATCGAAATTCTTAATAAGTTGCGCAACAAAACAAAACACGTAGCTACATTCATTGAACCATTATGGCCGCTAAATTACTCATTCAACATAACAAAAATAGACACCAAACGAGTGTAATTCACAAAACTTAAGGTGTCCTTTAACTGCTAAAGGTTTGGCCTTTAATTCGGTAGCGGTAAAATTATATTTTAGTCCGTATTTAATTAATACAAGCGCAAAATAAATTACATTCGCACACACGCGCTAGCGTTAGCAGAGTTAGCCGTAGCTCTATGAAGTACGACATGACAACTTAGCGATAGCGTTAGTGGCACTTCAAACTCAGAAAAAACACAGCGGTTTAAAACAACGAAATAACTCACCGCTGAGCGGAGGGTTGAATGCTTAGTATGAAAGCAGTGTTCGATTTGGGCATGAAACGATGAGTACGCCAACTCCAGAGCACGACCAGCACAAGCCACAGGGAGCAGCAGCGGGAGCACCATAAGCAGGAAGTGACAGGGGCACGCCAGGTAATATAGGGCTCACCGGTGTGGTAATAGGTGGGGCAATTTAAGTCACATGGGTAACACTTAAAGCATATGGGAAAATCTCTGAAACTTGATTAATTGTCCCTGATCTGATGAAGACGTGAAACTTGTCAAGTTTGCTCTGATGATACAGGGATATATACTCTGTATTTTTATCATGCAGTGAACGGATCTGATTGGTTGAACTCAAACCCTGAAGAAACATTGATTTGCTGTGAGTAGGTTGGGTGCTGGCCAGGATATAGAATCATACGGGTTCTGCTTTTAGATTACAGCTAAAAAGTGAGAAAACGCTGTATTTTTAAAAAACTTCCTAAATGTCTCAACTACAGATGTAATGAAAAGAATGAGTTGACTCTAGGGGCTGTAGTTGGCTTTTTAAATGCTGTGTCCGAAGCGAGAATTGACTTTTTTTGGTAATGGGTTTAGCTGGACTCCAGCCCAGATCCTGGTGCCAAGTTGTCAGCATTATAGCTCTCAGACATGGAAAGCCAAACCCGAAACCCCACTGTGGGTCTCCATAAATTTGTAACATACCACTTTTCCACAAAGAATATGGTAGAAAAATATAATCAAGTGTTAGCTCGATTTTTAACTGTAACTGTAAACTGCACTATAGGCTGATGCTAGCTTCCCAAAATTATAGTGCATTTCAAGGACATGTGAAACAGCAGAGATCGGTGCCTCTACTGCACTTAAATAATCTGGTGGTAAACATTTATAATCACACCTGCTCCTTTTTTTTACTGTTTTAAATGGACATATGCAGTCATCTTTTTTGTTTGATTTTGTTTGTATTGTTCTGTACTTTAAAGGGCCCATATTACAGTATTCTCTGATCTATGTTCTAATGTTGTTTCCTCATCACAAACAGACCTGGAGTTGTGTTTTGTTTCATTCACACATGTTTAACACACAAACCCTGCATATTTAGGCTGAGTTCTTCTCTCAAACAGAAAACACTCTGTTGCACCTTGTAGAATTGCCTAAATAAAAGTTAAAAAGGTAACTGACATCACAAGGTGGAAAAGAGCATTTTGAGCTTTGGAGATGTCGACAGACTAATAATAAAGGGTTACTCCAACATGTGTGAATGAAACACAAACGCAACTCCGGGTATGTTTTTGAGGAAGTTTTTTACAACATGGCTTAAAGCTCACAAGAGTCAATTTTGCATAATATAGCAGCTTTAACAGAGCGCTCATGAAAACGAGAGTCTGGTGCTCTGGTAAATGTCGGTCGATGAAATACATAGATTGTACAGTGGTGGCAGCATCATGTTGTACGGTTGTTTTGCTGCAGGAGGGACTGGTGCACTTCACAAAATAGATGGCATCATGAGGAAAGAACATTATACGGAAATACTGAAGCAACATCTCAAGACATCAGCCAGGAAGTTAAAGTTTGGGCGCAAATGGGTTTTCCAAATGAACAATGACCTGAAGCATACTGCCAAACTGGTTACAAAGCAGCTTAAGGGTAACAAAGTCAATGTTTTGGAGTGGCCATCACAAAGCCCTGATCTCAATCCTATTGAAATTTTATGGGCAGATCTGAAAAGACATGCGTGAGCAAGGCGGCCAACAAACTTGGCTCAGTTCCACCAGTTCTGTCAGGTGGAATGGGCCAAACTATTGTGAGAAGCTTGTGGAAGGATATCCAAAACATTTGACCCAAGTCATACAGTTTAAAGGCAATGGTATCAAAATACTAATGAAATGTATCTCTCTCTCTCTCTCTCTCTCCCTCTCTCTCACTCTCTCTCTATC
>KN469685.1:36628-46977 GCA_000787095.1 Periophthalmodon schlosseri
CTCTTCCTGAGACAGGCATCTACATCTACAATGTTTAAATCCAGGCTCCAAACGGTTTTGTTTAGCTGTGCATATGACTGAAAGGTTTTTATTCTGCACTCTTCTTCTCTTTTAAAGCAAATTTTATGATGATTACTTATGATTTTGATTTGTTTGTGTAATTTTAAAGTCTTTCTTATTCTGTAAAGCACTTTGAATTATTTCGTGTACCAATTGTGCTTTACAAATAACCTTCCCTTGCCTATTTTTGTAACAGAGGAATGCACGTTGTATCTTTCTAGTCAGCAGCCATAGTTACATCTTAAGCATAGCAGTCATAGTAAGCGTCGCTTCTTTTACGAGATTAATGTGTTGTGTTTTTTATTTTATTTTTATTTTTTTCTGTACTCACTTTACAACTTGCCTTTGTTTTGTGTAAAATCTCATGACTTTCCAACAGCCCCATCACCAGTGAGTTTACGGGCCGGTCCCCTCACTGCATTCCTGTCTGCCACGGCGTACAGCAAACGTGGGATTTCAGTCCAAACGGAGGCGTGTTACTTTGAGGGCAATCACATGATGTACGTATGTATTCATTTAGAGTTAGGGGCTGTGTGGAATTACCACGCAAACAGCAGCCTGGCTTCAATAATGGTCGGAACTAAAGACTTAAAATGGTGATTCATTATGTGGAAATTATGCAAGATGCCAGATTCAAAACAGATTAGTGTTCTGTATCTTCGGTAAGGGCGGTAATTGGAAGTATATTTGCATCTATGTGGGAACACAGGCTAAAAATCCTGTAGGAGTGTATTTCAAGTAGCCATGCACCAATTACTCAAGTAACAAGCTTAAGAAAAAATTAAATTGTACAAAAGTAGGGCATCTGTTGGGATGTTGTTTTCTTTCTTTCTTTCTTTCTTTATCTTTATTTATACAGGGGAATCCAATGAGAGCAGTCAGACTCTCTTTTTCATAGGCGCTCTGTTTAAAATACAATACAAGCAAAAACAAACAAAACAACAAACAATACAAGTCCATATGAAACATTAAAAACAGGTGCAGGTGTGTGTATAAAAGTTTGTTACCAGATTATTAAATTGTGATTGTGTCACCAAAGTATCCAGTTTTACTTTTCCTTGGAGTGTGTTCTATTTTTGTGAAGCAAAACAGCTAAAAGCCTCTTTCCCGTCTCTCCCATTTAAATATACTGATGCCAAATAGGGACATAAAACATGGGAAAAAGTGCTACTGTACAGATAAACAGATAAAGTGTTTTGTATGGAGCTCAACAGTGACAGCCTGCTCAGGTTTCATAAGTCAATTTTCCATTAAATTTTCCCATAGTCTTTTCGAAAAACTCAACTATTAGGAGACATCGCAGAGGCTAACCAGCTACATGCTAACTAACTAGCGTTATCCATAACGCGGTTGTTTTAAGCCCAAAAAGGTCGTTTAAAATCCAAGATTCTGTCAAATGTTTTAATAACTTCATGGTTTATACAGTTTCAGAAACAAATTTTAAATAAAATTATAGGTCTTGTGGTCATTAGATACCACGGAGCTGATTATCCTCGAGCAAGCTTTCAAACTTGAATTTATTTTTTTTTGGAAGGTCTACGAGAAAAATGAATGGGAAATTTTGTTCCAGAACCGTGGGGAGGGCGGTCACCGTTGAGCTCCATTGTTCCATTGATCTGACATTACTCAGGAAAAGAGAGGCAAAAATAACAACTCTATGTGCAATTTATATAGACTTATGTTTGGTTCTGTCAAATGGAGAAATTGAAAACCTGCTGTAGCATATGAGGTATTTTAGGGCACTTTCTCTCTCTAATTTTCCCTCTTTATATGATTTTGACGTAGCGCACCACTGATGCTCTCCCAGCAGAGGACAAAGCAGCGCTGACATGCTCACCAGGCCAGAAAGGCTCTGACAGCCCGATCCAAGAGTGCTAAGTGTTTCAGCAACTCACTTTTCTCTCATTTTGCGTCGCTTATTCTGGTTTGTAATCCAGCTGATCACACTTACATTTATACAGCTTGAGCAGGCCCCTCGACAGAAATTTGGGGACCCGGGGCAAGCGGCCTCACATAGGCCCCCCTCTAATATAAATGAATGGGAAGAGGGTCCACTTCTGGGCCTCTAAGACGCTGGGGCCCAAGACAACAGACCCCTTTGTCCCCCCCGCTGACTCCCCTGTATGCAGGAATGGAGAACAGGTTAAAGTGTTCAACTCTAATTTCTGGTTACACAAAATGCCATTGTTGCCAACAGAGGAATGATTTCAAGTGAAGCAGTTGAAATTAGGCTAAAAACGTTAGCTGTAAGTTATAGCAAGAAATATTATAGTCAGTTTGAGTGTTGAAATGATCAGAAAAGAGTCTGATTGAAAACACGGAAGAGGGGTGGAGAGTCCAATGATAGAACAGAATTATCCAAATTATCAAAAAAAACAAAACAAAACCCACACTTATTTATGTTTTGAAAAATTGAATGTAAAAAAATCCAAAAATAATGTTTTGCGTGTGTATGAATTTCACATATATTTTGTGAGTGTTTGTCCACTGATCAGAAGGTTGGCGGTTCCAATCCCACTCTCGATGTAAACATCATTGTGTGACGTGGTGAAGTTGGCGGTGCGATTCCAGCTCCCACAGATGAACGCTGTCGTTGTGTCCTTGGGCAAGACACTGAACCCACCTCGCTCCCAGTGTCTGCGTACACTGGTGTATGAACGTGAGTGTGAATGGGTGAGTGGTTCCTTGATGTAAAGCGTTTTGAGTGCCTTGAAGGTGAAAAAGCGCTATATAAACATGTGACCACTTACAGTTTCGCCATATTTTTGTACATATCCTTGTATGGGAACCAATACAAAGTCTAGTCAACATCAGGTCTTTAACTGTTTCATTACAACTCCAACACAAACGCACACTTTCGCCGATATATAGAGCACATCTGAAGACAAAGCAGTCCTGACATGCTCACTGGTCCAGAAACACACTGACAGACTACGTCAAATATCCAGTTTCAACATCAGAGTGGAGATCTCAGTGTACCCGTTCCCTTCATGCGTGGTCCCCTCCATTACTGTTTTTCCCTCTCTTGTCTTGGGGGGGAAAGGCCTCTTGTAGCCCCGCGGAGAGACACTGATCCCTGGGCACGGCATCTGCTGACAAGCCTTCTTCCCATTCAGCTCTGGCTCGAAGCACAGACCGCCGAGAAACCCAATCTAGCTTGGCATGGTCTCAACAATCGCTTCCTGCTCCGGCCGGGCCCACACAGCTAAGTACTCTTAATTAAAGAGGTTAACTTGTCTAAAATGTGACTGCAGAAAAGGGGGACGCGCAGTACAATAGCATCACTGTTTCCTCTGTGTGTGACGTGGTGTGATGCAAGCTCTGATACTCGAGTAGTTACATGAACGCCGGTAAAAGATCTTCGTCCAATGAGTTTTTGAGGAGAATGACCACCCCACGGGTCCAGATGGGAGAGAGGAGCGTGTGGGAGGACATCGGGATTGGAATTTTGACTTTTAAAGGACTATGGAGGAAATCTGTAACAGGAGACGCAATGGGGTTTATTCTGCTCCCATATTAAAGACGCACGATGGAACTTTTGGTGGAGAGTCTGCTACCTTTGCCTTCTCTTTATATGGATCTCAGTGATTTGCCTGAATGTTCCACAGTATGGCATTCAACTTATCTACCGTGTCGACATGGAGACAAGCAGCTGACGTCACTGTGAGTTACAGGTCAGATCTGTGGAGAGACTTCTGCGTACAGTAGGAAATTATGTTTCTCAACGTAGCGGGAACGCCTCTCCATAGAGCTGAACTGTAACATGGCCTGCACCTGCTCATCTCCATTGGTGTTTTATTGTTCTTTTCCTATGTATCGGGTTATCTGCATATTTGTTTTTTTTCTAGTTTTATGTGAAGCACTTTGATCAGCTGGTGTTGTTTTAAATGTGCTATAGAAATAGACTTGAATGAATTTAATGCCATACCGTGAAATTTTTCAGGCAAAGCAATAACATTTTCTTTTTAGGAATACAAACATATGTAAATGACAAGATGAGTTTAATACCATACTTTGGACCATAGGTAAATCTCCATGGAGACAAGCAGGTGGCAGAACCTCTACCAGAGAACTTACATAGTGCACCTTTAAAGCGGGACTAAACACATAAACTCCGCCCATAAACGCATTTCAAATCGAGCTGCGAAACTGGGAAGTACCTGGAGGACTAAAGGGGAGAGTGAGAGCGGAAGAGGGGCGGGGTCTGGAGGTATAAGGAGCAGTGTGATTGGTCTAACAGGTATCCACACGTCAAACTCGGCCCCTGCAGCCAGGCGTTCGTAATCCGAAACACCTGACTGTAATCAAGGCAGTGTTTCGCGATGTCACCAAGTACTTGTAATTTAGTGGCCACTGGAGGCAGCACACACTCAGTTTTATACATTTTTGCCCACAAAGCTGCAGATTTACCTAGTTTGCTCTGAAATGTCCAAAAATGACTTGGAACAGTAGACGATGCTATTCCAACACCATATACTCGTAAGTAGCAAATACTTAATTTAGTGTTTAGGTCCACTTTAAGATCAACTTTCGCAACATTTACTTCTGACCACTCTACCAATTATGTTCATGTTGAGAGAGCGGGATTCAAACTGCCAACTTTCAGATACAACAAACGCTCTACTGACTGAGCTACCGTCTTAAAGTACACACAAACTTCACAAGACTCCTCCTGATCTTTTCAGTACTAAAACTTTACAAATAATTTATTCCTAAGAGCTTAACCATTTTACTACAGCAGAGAGCGCAGAGCATATTCAAGGCTTTTTATATATATAAACATGGACTTATATATTAAAGTATAAAGGTTGTGTGGCCATTCAAAAGCGTACATTTATAGTTCATTATATTTACCGTACCCGAGGTTCCAACCACCCACAGCCCATTCAAAGACTTTCCATACTAGGTTCCTATTGACTCATAACTTCACTTTTCATAAAACTGCAGAAGCTCACAATATTCCTGATATTGCATCTTTTTCTATATATAAAGCCTTATTAGTGAGGAACAATTGGAACTTCCTTATTGTTTCTCAGACAATATGTTTCCCCACAGAGATGATTAGATCTTTATCTTCGGCTCTTATCTCAGAAGCTTCTAATTACATCACAAACAATATGAGAGCGGTTTAATCTCCCCATGGAACGTTTGTGTGTTTAAAGGTGCACTGTGGAACTTTCTGATGTAGAATTTGGAAATGTTATCGCCATTAAATATGACATTACATTACATTTATTTAATTATTAAGGTGTTTTTATTGCTCAAAAATACCTTGAAAAACATGTTTGAGCGGGATCGCCTCTCCACAGATGTTAACTGTAACATGGCCTGCACCATCTCCATTGGTGTTTTATTGTTCTTTTCCTATGTATTTTGTTACCTGTATGTTTGTTTTTTGTTGACTTTTACGGGAAGCACTTTGGTCAGCTGAAGTTGCTTTAAATGCGCTAGATAGATAGATAGATACGCTTAATGCCATACTGTGGAACTTTTCAGGCTAAGCAGTAACATCTCCACGAAGGCAAGCAGGCAGGAGTCTCATTTTGAACAACATTTTTCCTAAAGATTGAATGTGCTATGAAAATGGGGCAAGAAACTTTGGGGGAGATATGAGGGTGCATTTACCATTCTAGGGGAGGCTAGTGCCCCCTCAAGCTCCCCCGTGGCGCCGCCCCTGCAAGCAGGTGTCAGTTACACAGTGCAACTTGAAGCGATGGAAAGTCAAATATTATTTACATATGAAGATGTCTATTGAGGTCAAAACTAATGTTGTCTCTCACTGTTAACAAATGGATCCGACCCGGGCGAGCAGCAACTTCACTGGAGTCTCTTGAGATTTTTCACTGCGACGTATCTGACATATCAGGTTCTCTTGACAAATTTTCATTAGCTCAGTCCAAACATATGTGGGCTGCTAGCATTTGTTATCATTAGCACGCAGGACATCCTTGGCTTCCCAGCTTCCAGACAGGAGCCAAATTGTTCCAGAGCTAAAACAGCTGTGAATAATTCCCATTTCTATGCCCTGGATTTACATTCATTCCAACAGAATAAAGTTTAATCATTATTTGGAGGTCATTCAGAAGCTAGGCCCACAAGAGGTACAAAGCCCTTGAACTCACGTTGCCAGTGTGGGGACGCTGCCACTGTTTCATTTGGTGGATGGAACAGACTACAGACAACATACGCTGCGCTGGAAATTTCCACAAAGGAGGATTATGTACATCACAACGCAGCGAGTCTTATGTTCCATCAGCAGTCAACAACAACTTGTACAAAACGTATCTATTCTATCTGTATTGTAAAGAACTGGAAAGCATAATTTCACCATTTGTCAAGGAGTCGGAACCAAGTTATAATTAAGAATTGTGGCACTGAGTAACACAATACAATCCCAAAACCACAACAGCCGTCTTGGCAGCAAATGAGCATCACTTAATTGTGGGTTTCTGTGCATATTAGTGGCATAACATAAACAGTAATAGATAAAGTTGGCTTACGAGAGAGCGCCACCAGCGGACCTATCATTTTAACGTAAGAGCTGTTCTATCCTCCATTGTTCAAAAACTACAAGAGCAAACGCAGACTTTGGGAGTTTTATTGTGCCGAATACAAATAAAAGACATGGAGGCGGATAAACTGGTCCAACTACCCAACTTTGTATAAATATCCAAGAATTCTAATGGTCGTTGTGTCCTCACAGACTGTATATATAAATGGACATATCTAGCTGCATCCTCAATTCTCCAATTATCTTCCTATCTCCAATTTACTTCCTTTTGAAAATTCAAGCATGTCCACGCTATGATGCTTTGCTGTATCTACTGTCTACCGGATACAGTAATTTCACTTTTACAATTTTTTTTTTGTTTTGTTTTCACATTCAATTTAAAGCTACCATCTGTAATTAGACTGGCTGACCCGCCCCTGTTGTATTCTCACATACCACCACTAGATGCTGTCTACATTAATGCAGCCTGATCTGTGCCAGCTTTGTAGAAGTAGACCAGAGAGCACAAGTGAGTCTGGTGAGGGGAAAGGTTAGAGTCTGGCATTTACTGGTGGAAAAAAAAAATCAAATAAACTTGCAGACGGTAGCTGTAAAGTCCACCCAATGGTTTTCCTCCACGTAGGTACTCCTGACAGGTTGGCACAGCGGCATTAAGGGATAACAGCCTCTGTGCACAATGGTAGCCGGCTAGTTCCAGTCAGAGGGACAGTCAACGCAACCGTTTCCGGTGTAACGTAACGTCTATGAGGTTTTTGCTGAGTCGCGCTAAAATCACCGAAGGACACTGTGTTTACAAAGGTACGTCTTTGTGTGTCGGGGCTAATGCTAATGCTAATTTCGGAGCCTAATAAACATTTAAATAACGGCACTGACTGAAATAATCTGCAGCTAAATATAATTGGATTGTCCTTACAACAAATTTTACTTTGTTGTTATATTACAGTTAACGTTCTAATAGAAGTTAGCATTAGCATTGACACTAAAAGCAGTGTGAAGTTTTCCTCGCATTTGTAAAGTGTTTAACGTGTTGTCAGTGGCATCCGCCCGCAGCTCCCTGTCCACTGCCTGATCTGTCAGGATTTAGTGATTTTAGCGCGATTTGGCAAAAACCTCAGACATTACGTTACACTGGAAATGGTCAAGCTGACTGTCCCTCTGATTCAAATCCTGTGGACAGACCCATTTCTTTGCTATATATAGAACTCATAAAACAGCTTACATTGCATTTTCTGAGCAGTATTTTTTAACCACGTTCTGCTAATACTATCTGCATTGGCACTTTGTCCTGCCTACACCCGCTGTCCGATCAATTCCCACAAAGCCCCGCTAATCAACACCCCACCATACAGCGGCTCATTAGTGTACATGCATAGCTCACCCCGGGATTCCTTCCCGCTTTCAGCACCAGCGCATTACTCTTGCCCTCCGTGATGTAGCACCTCCATTGATCCAGCGTTGGCCTTGAAGGGCGAAGGGGCCCGCGAACGGCTCGGGCCGATATACGGCTCCGAATCCATCTCCGCAACGCAACTTTACCTGATTTAGCGCCTGGCGTTTTGTTATCAGCCCCATAACAAGCAATGATCACAGCTCCATCTCTGCCTCCTCCGCCAAGACCCTAGATTGAGTTCGTATGTTGGCGCTATTAGCGGCGATTGATGAATGAAGTCTTCTTTTGCAGTAGTATGCAGCTATAATAAACAATCAATGGGGAAGCATGTGTAGCACGGATCGGCCCCGGACTCGTCAATAGTGAGTATGAGGGCCCTTGTTTTCCACTCGTGGGGTCAATACTAATAGGCCAGTGTGCAGATTGGAAATCCTCAGCAAGCAATCTATATCCAAGTGTTTGCACAAGACAAGCACATGCCCTTGAAGCGCCAACTCCACTGATACTGTTATATTTGGAGTGGGTTTTAAGATAGAAGTACACAGATGAAGGGAAAATGGAGTATAATTGATGACATTATGCTATTTTCTATAACATACTGGACCTAGAACATAATTTTGCGCTTGGTTGATTTTAAACTGTGAATTTGAATCTGAAACAACCTCATAACCACACGTCCACTGACTTCCTGTTCAAAACTTCCGTACTGATTCTTTGCTACTGGCCCTGCATCTTCGTATAGTGGCAAAATGTGTTGCCCGCTAGCTCAGTTTTTGTCCACTGATCCGAAGGTTGCCGGCTCTCGGCATAAACATGACTGGTAGAGCGGTCAGATCCACTGACCCGCAGGTTGGCAGTGTGATTCCAGCTCCCACAGATGAATGCTGTTGTTGTGTCCTTGGGCAAGACACTTAACTCACCTTCCCCCTAGTGGCTGTGTACACTGGTGTGTGAATGTGCGTGTGAATGGGTGAGTTGGGTGGTTCCTTGATGTAAAGCGCTTCGAGTGCCTTGAAGATGGAAAAGCGCTGTTTAAGAAAATGACCATTTAGAATGTTTACATTTGAAAAATGGATTTGCTCATTTTTTTAACAGTTGCGTATGACGTAGTTTGGGCGGGAATCCTGGATATAAACAGCTGTGGGTGCGGATGGGGTGGGTTAAAACTAAAGGACAGTACAGGATTACTGCATGAATGTATCAAAATGCAACTCTGAGTAAAGAAATGAGGTGGTCATTTTTACATAGTATCTTCAGGATTTCCAATTATAAGATTCATGAACTGAAACCCATTACTATTCAAATTTCTACAATTGTTATTTTAGTGATGTCAAACCACAATGGATTCCCAGTAAGTAATAAGTACTTGAAATAACAATCCCGCAAAACTATTATGACAGATGTTTTCACTAGTGAGCCCAGTAAGTATCAGAGTTCCACAGCTCTTTATTTTTAAGTTTTCTATGTAATTTTGGCTAATGCGTTTCCATGGAAGCAGCTGTCTTTTGCTCAAATGACAAATGTTGGCAAGTTTTTTTGGCCCTTCATACAAAATGCTATTGTAAATGCCATGTTCATTCACAGCAGGCTTTGCGTTACCCGTTCACTGCACAGTTTTAGGGCTGAATTTAGTTACGTTATTAGTCAAGATTCCAGCTTGGAGCCTTAAAGATACACTAAGTAACTTTTCTGACGAACAGCCTTCTACCAGCTTGTTGCCATAGGGATGTTGTTGCTTTGTTTATACTGACAGTTCACAGCTCAGTTGGTAGCGCGTTTGTCCACTGATCCAAACGTTGGCAGTTCGAATCCTGCTCTCGACATGAACGTCATTGGTTGAGCGGTCCGATCCACTGACCCACAGGTTGGCGGTGCGATTCCAGGTCCCGCAGATGAATGCTGTCGTTGTGTCCTCGGGCAAGACACTTAGTACACCTTGCCCCCAGTGTCTGCGTTCACTGGTGTTGTGGTCTCGGGCAAGACACTTAGTATACCTTGCCCCCAGTGTCCGCGTTCACTGGTGTGCGAATGGGTGAGTGGTTCCTTGATGTAAAGCGTTAAAGTGCCTTGAAGGTGGAAAAGCGCTATATAAAAACATGACCATTTACTATTGTATACGGCTAGCATTTATTCAAATACTAAAATATACTTGGAAAACATGCATTCTTACTCTCCACAGATCTGACTTGTAAATGGGCCTGGAGGTACGACCTGCTGTGGAACAATCCAGGCAAAGCAGTGACATTTACGCATTTTTTTTGGGCCACAAGCCGCTTTTTTGTGCTGTTTTATGCTATCCATTCCCCATCATCTTAAATCTGTCATTTTGATCGAACTAACATTCCCGTCTTGTTACACTAAAATCCATATCACTCATTTCCAGAGCTA
>KN469685.1:47064-63832 GCA_000787095.1 Periophthalmodon schlosseri
ACAGTCTCTCTAATGACGAGCTTATGTTTTTGAACCAAACACATTTAGGCCGGACATGTAATTGCTAAATGACCACATGAGCGCAGTGTTTTTGCCAAGGGAAGGCCTGTATTTACATTGGGAACTGATCTTGTGACTCTCGTTTCTCTTGGGAACATCTAATGGTTACACACTAAGACGGACTGTGCTCGTAATGGACATTAAGGAGCACATTATTATAGCAGCGAAGGGGAAAAATAATAATGAGGAAAAAAGCAGGCCTTAGTTGAATGGAATGACAGTTATGCAGAAAAAAAATGTTAGCGTGTAGCTGCTAATGAATACACTGTCCTTGGCCTCTGTGCAAGCTAGCGTCTACTAGCTTAATGCAAACGTATGGAAGGTCAGCGGCATAACGCAATCTCCAAAGCAGTCACGGGTGGAAAAAGCCAGATAACTCTTAATAAAACTGCTAATTAGAATATTAATGGACTGAGGCCACTACTCATTTAACAGCTGATGGATAGTGTCAGAAGGTAATGTGATATCCTGCCACTAAATTAGCCCTATAGGTAATAGGAGCTGTTAATTGAATAAGTCTATGTAATGACATTGGCCGTTATTAGGGGCGATTAATTTTAAATATGTCTGTGTTGGAGCAAGGACACGTCATGACAGGGGAGTGAAGAATGCGGTTGGAAATACAGTTTATTGTACATCGGAGAATTGTGATGTATACAGGACAATCTCAGCGTTATGGTATTTATTTATTTAGATTATGCACAGCAACAACAACTATGCAACAACAACCGACTCTAAACAGTTACAGTAATGGGATTTTGTGTGTGTGTGTAAATTGTTATGGTAAATGGTTTTATATAAACCTGGCACATTTCCACCTTCAAGACAGTCATTCATACGCCAGTGTACGCAGACACTGGGCGCAAGGTGGGTTAAGTGCCTTGCCCAAGAACACAACGACAGCATTCATCTGTGGGAATCGCACCCCCGACCCGTGGGTCAGTGGATCTGACCAGTCAGCCAATGATGTTCATTTCGAGAGCAGGATTGGGTGTCTAAGGCGCATTTAAAGAAGGCCAATATCATGCGAATTGTCTTGTTTAAGTCTTCAGCCATATTATAATCCTGTTTCTTCATCAAAACATGAATGGAGTTTTGTTTAATCCACTCACATGAATAGAAAGTGAAGAAAAGTGTTATATAAATGTGAAGAAAAATATTTATAGTTTTCAAATTCCCCACCGCTGCCACAAGAGGGACCATATCGCAGGCTTTTTGTTATGTACTCTACAGATAAGTTACTTTTCCTTTCATACATACACATTACTTACATATACATTACTTTAGATCGTAGGATTGTAGGATTTTATATTAAACTGGCTGTCCAAACGTATTAACCAATCAGAATGCACGTAATGATAGCTTTAAGATAAGGGAGATGAGATGCGTAATGTAAATAAATACATTCAAGTCAATCAATAATAGAGACACTACTATGTTTACTCAAAGTGTAGCACTTGAATAAAAATGTATGCGAGCATATGTTTTCTATTGGAAAATGGCCCATCTTCAGAGTTCCAAAAACAAGACAACATTCTTCCCTTGTTTGCCACAATCAAGCATCTAGCAAATTGTTCACATCTGGAGAAGCCATATTACACTGTGTATCAATCTATTTCCAAAAGCTCACTTATTGTTTCTAAATTGGCACATACTATTTCTTAGCATTCAACAGCATTAAGCAGCGTCTGGCACTTTAAACATGACATTCTGGAGCAAAACCAGTCCAAACCATTAACTTAACCACGATCATATGTTCCACTCAGACCTCCCCAAAATCAAATGTATACGCCGTCCATTCCATTAGACTGTGTGTGATGCTTTGTCTTTTTGTTGTTTATGCACTTTTGAAACATATATTTTAAATTGAATTGCACCTTATTACTCCCTAAATGACTAGCTTAGTTGTACAATGAATGTATCAATAGGCTTGAAGAAGACTCATTGCGCTTGTGTCTGCTCTATAGTTCTAATCTATGACACCCATGGATCATTATGTTATAATTTGCACATTACAACTAAAATGACTTGATAAAAGAAACAACTCCGGGAGCTGACGTCGCCGTTAATGTCGTCATAACAAAGAGCCGTGAAGTTGTCGGCTCCTCCTATGGACAGCTGCAGATCACACTAGCGAGCAGCAGATTTTTTTTCATTTGTACAAAAATGACTACGCGACGCAGCCGAATCCTACGTGTATCACGGAATAAGACAATAAAATTGGAGAACTAAGTAAGCAGAGCGCAGTGGGCGTGTACCGGTGGTGAAAGCGGGAGTTGATCGGCAATATGGCGTCTTGAAAATAACCGATTACATGAATCACTCCAAATACAACTTTGAGATGGTTAGGTTGAAAAGGAAACAACTATAAGATGCTCTGAAAAGTCGATTTCGCAGAATAGGCCTTGTCAAATTGAAGACAAGATTTAAAAAGAAGTAGTTTTTCAATATTACGTAACATATAGACCATGTAATTCATACCAGCTGCTAAACTGTTACTGTTACTTTAGATTCTTGTGAGAGGTCAGTCTAAAACTTTTGAGCGAGAGTAGTCAGGATTTCCTCTTCGACCACAAGTCACAACTCTAGTAGATAAATGAGGAAGGGGCACATGGAGTGAAGTCATCCTTTACTGCAATGGACGAGTGCTGCCCAATTGGGGAGAGCTCCGTGACAGACATACTTTAAATCAATACAATTTAAAGTTAATGGAACCAGACAGCAACAAATGGTGGTTAAACTTGGACAGACTTAGCAACGGGCCGTATAGGGAGTAACAAAATATTCCTAGAATCTATAAACAATATGTCTAAATTAATAAGCGTAGTATTTGGGCTGTATGATTTATATTTAAAATGAACTATGTAACTTTTCTGGTGGAGGATCTACCCAAGGATGTTTTCATATAGGTGTTATTAATACCTCAAGGCAAGGCAAGTTTATTTGTATAGCACAATCGGTACAAAAAGTAATTCAAAGTTCTTTACAGAATAAGAAAAACATTAAAATCACAATATGGACAAATCAAAACATAAAAAAATCATCATTAAATTAATATTAAAAGAGAAGAGTGCAAAATAAAAACCTTTCAGTCATATGCACAGCTAAACAGAACCGTTCTGAGCCTGGATTTAAACCTCATTGGGTCTGCCACCTGCTTGTCTCCATGGAGATGTTAATGCTTTGCTTGAAATATTTCACTAATTTACAGGTGAGATCTGTGGAGAGATGACCACGCTCATAGTAAGAATGCATGTTTTTTGACACTTGTAATATAAAAAATAAATAAATGAATTAATCAAAATGGATAAATGTAATGCTATACTGTGGAATATTGCAGGGAAAGCAATAACGTTTCAGTGGAGACAAAATATATGCCCAAACCCACATCAGAAAAAGTGACATAATGCGCCTTTAAAGGGCCCATACTACGCTATTCTCTGATCTATGTTATAATGTTTCCTCATCACAAACAGACCTGGAGTTGTGTTTTGTTTCATTCACACATGTTTAACACACAAATCCTACATATTTATTCTGAGTTCTTCTCTCAAACAGAAAACACTCTGTTCCACCTAATGATGTCATGTGGTAATACAGGAAGTCGTCCATTGTGTTTTTTAAACTCCATACATCTTCACTAGAATCATTTGGATGTTTTCAGCCCTGAAATTGCCCATCTCTACTGAACTAAAGGTAAAAGGAGCTGTTAACTTGAAAACTTCCGCGCTGTGACATCACAAGGTGGAACAGAGTATTTTGAGCTTTGGGGATGCTGACAGCCCAATAATACAAAGTTACTCAAACATGTGTGAATGAAACAAAACACAACTTCAGGCATGTTTTTGATGAGATAACAACATTCTAACGTGACTTAAAGCTCACAAGAGTAAATTTTGCTTAATATAGGACCTTTAAAGCAAATCACAATACCATTTTTCATTTGATCAAAACAGCATGCACTGAACTGCAGTAGCTTTGGAGAATAACGTGGTGAGTTTGTGGAAATGGAACGGCTTATTTATTTATGTCAGTTTGCTAATTAAAATTGACTTTCGCTAAGTAATTATCCTACAATTCCAACCAAAATGTCTTCGCTACCACATGTTGACTAACGTGACTAAAGCTCACAAGAGTAAATTTTGCTTAATATAGGACCTTTAAAGCAAATCACAATACCATACATTTTTCATTTGATCAAAACAGCATGCACTGAACTGCAGTAGCTTTGGAGAATAACGTGGTGAGTTTGTGGAAATGGAACGGCTTATTTATTTATGTCAGTTTGCTAATTAAAATTGACTTTCGCTAAGTAATTATCCTACAATTCCAACCAAAATGTCTTCGCTACCACATGTTGAGTGCCAGTGGCTGCGGGTATCCATTGCAATGTGGTCTTCATGAGTGTAAAAATACTTCAGGACATGTGTTGATGTTATGCTAACTTGAATGTAGCAGGGCTGGGGCAGATTTATGACAGAATGGGGATATGGCATAGTTGCACGGTCAAACATAACAATGGACTCCAGACCAAGACAGTAGAAAGAGCAATAAACAAAAGTCACAGAACAAGCACGATGGAGGTGCCGATGGAGAGAGACAGACAAACAGCAGAAACTGGACTAAACATGGTCCCACATGTGGTCACCAGCAGCACTCACTGACACAGACAAAGGACTAGGCTGGTTAAAACAGGAGAAGACAGAACCTATAGACTAATTAGGTGAATAAAGTAGGCTACTTTAAGTTTACTCAAGAAAAAAATCTGAAAAAAACAAGATAAGCTGCGACAACTGTTATTTATCCCACAATGAGGAAATGTCAGCGTTGCAACACAAACAACAGTAGACTAAGACGTATCAAAGACGTTCACAATAAACAATGATTAAAACATAGGTATTAAAAGTTGACATTAAACTAAAATGGGCGAATGGTCACATTTTTATATAGTGCTTTTCCACCTTCAAGGCACTCAAAGCGCTTTACATCAAGGAACCACTCCGCCAACCTGTGGGTCAGTGGATCTGGCCGCTCTCGACATAAACATCATTAGGAGCTTCGAATCGCTAACCTTCGGATCAGTAAACAACACTCAACCAACTGAGCTACTGTCGCCCGTGCTACTGAGACATAGTTTAAGTAAAATTTCACACTAAAAGCCATGCAAAAATAATAATTTAAATACAATCTTTACAGAAAAAACTAAACAAAAATGGCTACACAACTATTACGTACAAGTGGCGTGACTGTGGGTAAGATGTCTGCGTAATCCCTCAGTCGTCCAGGTATGATCCATAGCGAAAGAAAAATTCAATTCCGTCAACTGGACAAATGTTTTAGAGAGAAGACGTTTCACTGCTCATCCAAGCGGCTTCTTCAGTTCTGGTCAGATTAGGCAAACAGAAACTGTAAACTGTAATTGTAAAGTGTGGTGAGCTCCTCTCTTCAGACAGATATAAGGCAGTGTCCACCAGCAATCTGACCAGAACTGAAGAGTGAGCAGCGAAAAAAACATTTTGTCCAGTTACAGAATTGAATTTTTCTTTTGCTACAGTACAGAAAATTATATTACTAGTGTTGCCAAGCTTGAAAATACTCAAATGTACTCAAAAAAAGTACTCCAAATGCAAAGTTCAGCAATGTACCTTACTGTAACTACATATACCACCCAATGGCAAGCAAAAGTACAAAACGATATCGGTTCATTTCCAAAATCTACTATCACTCACCTGAAGTAAGAGTATCTCAAAAGGTCGGCAGTTAGATCCTCATTATTAGCTTTCATTACTAATATAAATTGTATTATTGTGTCCCTGAGCAGCACACCAATCTTGCCTGTCTGTATGAATGCATTAGTGTGATGTTTTCATTGGACTTGTTGACTGTTTCAATAGTCTGTATGTCTGATTCAAAATGATGGAGTCATGTGAACTCCCCTTTATCTTACGGCCAACAAATTGAAAAATCGATCAATCCTCTTGAGATGGTCTTAACATACGTACCGCTTTGAGTAGCATCGGAAGTGTCATATTTGCTGAAAGTTCTTAACGGGAATGGAAACCGATTGTTTAGCTTTCCCAGTTTGCAACGAAAGCCAGTGGAAAACCTTGGAGAGATTATCAATAAAATGCAGCATCTTGGGTTGGAGCAGGTCTGCGATCCAACAATAACTCACAATAACGTCCAAGAGGAAGCCAGTCTCCCATTTGCATTCCTAATAGACATCTGCTTTCCCCTTTAGTCACTTTTTAATAACTTCAACAGGATTGTTAAACTCATTTCATAGTTTATTCCCCATCATAAAACTGCAGTCATAATATGAATGGTCCCTTTGGGTTGCAATCTAAACTACCTGTAACACAAGCCAGACTAAACAACCCAACAGCGCACATACAAACATCACGCCATTATGAACGCCAAACAAGAACGATTCTGTTTACAACTGATAGAACATGTTTAGAGCGCGCGGAAGTGGAGTAAACACAGGGATGACGCTATAAAGCATACGGCACAACAGCAAACAGACCGGAGCGTGCACAGGGATTTGTATGGAGCGATTTGGATCTGCCACACAGGAGGTGAGAAGGTTCGGAGTTTGATTCCCGGAGGGTGTCGGATCTGATGTGAAAATGTTTGGTCCCACATGTTTTTCTGATTCATGGGTTTCACGCAACTGATTCTTTCCTGGAGGATTTTAAAGGCTCATTTATGCCTTATGTTCTATCTTTATTTATTTATACAGGGGAACCCAACGACAGCACCCAGACTCTCTTCTTCATGGGTGCCCTATTCAAAATACAATACAAACAAGACTCACGGTCACTCCTCTGCGTTGTTCTGTCTGTATTTTGGTCCATCTCTACAGAACATGTGGAATCTTAGCAACGGAGCTGTTCATAAGCTGACCATTGGGGACAATAGTGAACATAGCTTGAAAGTGGAAGCTAAAGTTTCTAAAAAGTGACTCGAACAAACTGCAAAACAAATAAATGCTACCCTTACCTTGTTTTCTTGGCTCCTTTCCAACACATACGGTCTAAAAACTGCCGTGGGCGCTTGCATAATTTTGTTTATTTGTTGCTTTATTTCGTCCATTTTGGTAAATTCTCAAACTGACTTTTAGCGCTCTTTGGTGGTTATTTAACAGAACATGGCCTCGACGTTTGAAACATTTGGAAGTATGAATCCAGTGACAGTTACGACGCTTGGAATACACGGATCTCTTTACGTACAGAGGTAGAGCATAAATGAACCTTAAGAGGACCTTTCCCCATCCAAAAGATATATTTTCATTTGAACTGTGTTATTGCTACAAAAACAGAGAAAAGTTCTGCTAAATCCTTCACATCAGGATAGGAGTATGCATTTGACACACCTTAACTCTGGAACAGTCTCCCCCCAAGCTGTCAAAATTTAGACTGGCTTTTAACACCTAGTACAATGATACTAATTATTAGGATTATAGGACTTTATCGGTCTTGATTTATGATTAAATTCATGCTTCAAACTCAATTTTACTGTTACCTGCGGTTGTTATAGCTAAAATATAAAAGTGAGTGTGACGTCACCCATAGCGTTCAGCTCCAGTCAAATGAAGCTCATTGAAGCTAGAAGTTACAGGGGCGAATTTGCAGCCGAGTTCCATATTTGGAATTTCGACCGCGAGTATCATACCAACCAAAGAGCCAATCTGGAGTGAGGCTGTTGAAGGTAACGCCACTTCCCGCCCACACCGCTGGTTTAGCAGGGAGCAGGCGCTTAGCAATACTCAATCAAACCTGTTGCTAAAGCTAGCAGGTGCAACCTTGGCGAAAGAAGGCACCCGATTTGTCTATTATTAATGTTTACATCTTTATTTACAGACACAATAGTGAAATAAAAACACCAGGATCATGTAGGGCGACTCATTACGAACAACAAGGCTCACTGCAGCAGTTACAGAGAGAGGGGTGACAATTTTTCAATGTAAAGTGAACTGGAGCCAGAGTGAATGGAGCCGGAAGCGCACCCATGAGCACTTTCTATTTGAAACGTGGCGGCTAGCATTTCAGCTATGTCCATTTATATATACAGTCTAAGATCATTACATTGTAAAAAGTTAAGTGTGTGGGCTGAAATGAACAAGTGAGACAGTGTTTGGAAGAGGCAGTGTGCTGAGGAGGATCTGTCCAGTCATTGTTTGCCCCTGGGCAGAGGAAAGACATTTTTGTCAAAGTCAGTTTCTCTGCTGCAGATTTGATCAGTATCAGGCTGAAGGCAGACAGCAGACAGAGACGTGAGGAGCTCAGACCAGAGCAAGGCTGATCCCCAGACACAACACACACACTCACTCAATGATAACAACACTTTACTAAAGTTTAGGAAGTAATCGCATACTTATTAGAGAGGATTTAACATGATCCAAATCTCACTGTGATCACAGTAGGCATCTCACAGTATGATAGACTTAATTTTTATGAGGCAGAATTTTGGATATGTACTTTTTCATTTTAAAATGTCTTGACAAGCCTTTGGTGCTTTGGTCATACTCCAAAGAATTGGAAAGTAAAAGATCTTAATGGTCCTATATTACCCAAACAGTAGATTTCAAGTTAACAGTTACCTTTAGTTCAGCAGAGACTGGCAATTCCAGATCTGAAACGATCCAAATAATTCTAGCCTAAATATGCAAGGTTTGTGTGTTAAACATGTGTGAATTAAACAAAACACAACTCCAGGTATGATTGTGATGAGGAAACAGCATTATAACATAGATCAGAAAATAGCGTAATATGGGTCCTTTAAATAACTATATAAATACTTTTTTCATATCGTTTGCACTGAAACAGAGCAAAGGATCATGGTATATGCAGTTCCCACTGTTTTTCATGTCAACAAAACAAGGCATTTAGGCAAAGAGGCTTGTAATTTGTTATATTTTATTTAGATTATTGCAGTTTCGACCTGCTCAGCTAGGAAAGGAAGTAACAACAAACAAAGATGTTATAAGTCATAACCAAAATTGCAATGTATTAATTGACAAAAAATAGGTAAAAATAGTAACCAAAGGTGTTCTCGTTGGTGTACTCATTAGTTACTTTCCCTTATAATTAAATATTTACTCCCCAGTTATGTGAATTCTCAGGTTCATGTTTTGGGTGGAAGAATGTAAAGGTGCACAATATATGTTTTTGGTTGCTGTCAAAGTATGTATTTTCCTGTGTGTTAACAATACTGTAAAATGCTAATCACACAGTTGTCTCTAGCACAAAAAGCCAAAGTTGAAGGAAAACAGGGGCCATGTTGTTTTTGCTACAGTTGAGGCGTGTAATGTATATGCTACACTATACCCAGGAGACAGCAGCGTGCCTGTCACTCTAAACATTTACATATTTATATCATTGCACAATACTGAGTAAGCCGAGACAACAAAATCTGCTTCTCCTCAGAAATAATGACTATAATAATGCAGTAGGCTAATTGCTGTCTGGACTATATTGTGCAGCATAAATGTATACATTCTACAGTTCAACTCATTGTAGAAAAATCATATTTGTTTGTCCATGCTTTTCTTCAAACCGCCTATTTATTTTGCTTAGAAAATTATTTTGAATGCTTGGTGACTTATAACCTACACATTCAAATTGTTACTTTGTTTCCTGGCCCTGAATATACATCATGCCACTGTAGTTATATTGAAACCTACATTTTGAAACACGCAGTGCCAAATAGCACAAAACAGCAGCTGGTGTCCTTAAAATACCCACTATAATCCATTAACTGCTTGAATAACCAGCGTCATGCTCTAAAACCTGCTTTATTTTCATCCATTACAAATCTCAATTTCAAAGTCGTGGATTAGAGCTTCTGTGTAAGTTTAAGTTTTGTCCTCCAAATAAGTTGCCTGGGACCCTGCATACACACTTCTCCGATACTTTACGGAGATCTGAGTCTAGTCATTGTTGATTGACAGGTGGTTTAGCCAATCAGGGTAACTCATAGGCCGTGTTACTTACGAGGAAAAAAAATATCACAGGGGACTGAAAAACATGGCGGATTTCCGCAGAATCAAGGAGCAAAGCGCTAAACTCTAAACTAAATCTGAGGTGAGAGAAACTGGATTTTATTCTAAATGATCAGTGACCAATGAGCTCCTTCGTTTCATATGCTTGACTGAAAAAAATAAAAATAAAAAAATCTGAATGCACCATTGTTTTTGGGGTTTGGCTCAAAAAAAAAAAAAAAAATACAGAAAGATGTTATGCCAGGCAACTAAATAAGTATAATAGTGTCTAATAATGAACTTGGGGCACCACAAGGTTCAGTTATTGGGCCGATTGCATTATGTATATTTAAAAGGTAAAAAGTATGGACATTGCTATTTGCATTTATTAAAGAGCAGGTAAACAGTAAAATAAGTCGATCAGTGGGAACTTGGTAGAATCAAAATGCAAACAATGTAGTGGTGTATCATGGTACACATCTGTCACGCTTTGGGCGCTGTTTATATAGTCAACGCAATGATGAAACAACAGGCTGTTAAAAAACAATTTTACAGCCCTCTCAAACAGGCACCCCTGTAGCATAAATGTGCATATTTTGAACCACGTTTTGAGGAAATTTGGTAAAACTTAATGATAGCTAAAACTGAAACAACCAAACTTTATTTTAGAGAAGGGAATGGGCATTATTTTTGACAAAAGCAATCTTATAGGTGCACTGTGTAACTTTTCTGGTGGAGGGTCCATCACCTGGTCATGGGAATATTCCACAGTATGGCATTAACACATCTATCTTGCCTTTATTGCATTGTGGGTGTTTTTATTGCTCAAAAATACCATGAAAAACGAAATTGACATAATTGTTTTGATAGTCCACTGACTCACAAGTTTGTGATTTTAGACTAAGGCCAAACCACACTTTTCTTTGCCAGTAATGGATAAGACTTTCTTGATTCAATGTAGCAAAATAGACAACTTCATACTTACAATCCACATAAAATCCCCAAACACATTAAACCATCGTTCTGTGGAAACTATTTGAACAAATGTGACTCATTGTGGGATGGGCTACTTCAACGTCTTGTTTACACAGCTTAGAACATACCATAGCAAGTGTTTTTTTCTCAGAATTACCCTGCATATAGTGGGGTTACCAAATAGCACACTGAAAGAAAAATGAGAAATGAATTTAGATCTGATTTGTGAGAGGACGTACCAAAGATTAATGGTTTGAAGAGGAGAGGCAAATTACCTAACACAGCAATAAAGGCTTAAGCTAACACCACCTCTTCCCTGTGGCCCAGATCAGTGTGTTAGCATAGACCACACCATGGCTCACTAGAGAATGGATAAGATGAATAACTTTCATGTGTCACTATTGAGTTAGGTGAAGTGGTGAATATTCAGTTACAAAGACCCAAGGCATTAATGCTGATTCATTTTCTTTATTTCCTGCTTGACTAGTTTAAATATGTCCTGAGTTGGCCTGCTAATGTACCGACCACATTCTGGTATTTTCCAACAACCAGCGTTGGAGGAAGACATTTTATTTTCTTGTTGCTAAAAGTGAAATGTGACATTACAGATGCGGATATATGTACACCTCAAAACTTTTAAACAAACATGTTAAACCACAGTTAGTGTAAAATATATATAAGTGGAATGTTTGGAACATAGGACAGAATGTGAGAAAGAAACAGCAAAGGACAGTAACAACTAAAATCGGCCATTTCTGACCACTGCAAAAGAGAGAACCACATTATGAACTGGGACGGAGCTAACATCATTGTAACAGAAGACAACAAACATTGTCGTTGGATTAAGGAGGCAATCAAAATACAGACACGTGCCCACAGGACTATAAACCGGAACAAGGGGGCCTTTATACTCTCACACCTGGGATACTTCCTTGAAGAAATCGAACTGCAGATGGCGCTGTCGTCCTGCCTCCACCAATAGGAAAACAGCGCCAAAACCTGTTTAAATCAGCCGACCGGACACATCACAGCAACATCACGTGACCACTCTGAGGAAGACCACTACTGACAGGTATGAAAACAAACTAATCCAACAATTAAAACAGAAAATATTAAAATTAAGTGTAATTTATCACAATATTTCACAGAGTACTGTAAGTCCATTTGTCAAGCAGTTCTCCTCGTTGTAAATTTAAACGCCTTCTTCTTGCAAAAATATAACTACTGTGTCTAATATATGTACCAGTATAAATAATAAACTAGAGATTATGAATGAGGCAAAAGTAATAAATAATGCAACAACATGTGACAAAAGCAATATGTTTAATGTAATTATAGTAGCAATTTATTTGTGCGTATCCTGGTAAATCCTGGCCAGCCAATACGAGGTACATTTTGTTTGGGTGGCTAATGTATATTTTATTAAACCATGTTGTAAGTTTGGACAATGCAATATGTCCCTGTGTCCCATGAGATTTCTGCAGCTTGTTCCACTTCCTGTTAAATCTGGGAAAAACCCAGCTCCACCTGCAAGACTTTATGTGACTATAAATATTTAAGGTAAAGCAAGGCATATCTCCGGATGGTATATAGAAATGAGCTGTCCGTGCCCAGGTTTTGAATTTAAAAAACCTCCTCAGAGTACGCAGTGTGCAGTACATAATCAGGACCATAACACAGTGTAATATAATATAACAATATAACAGTATTCTACTTTCATTTGAATTACATTAAGAGCCTCTAAATGACCTGTCTAGTGAAAATGTTGTCCATAGTAAACGTGAGAGCGAGTGCTTTTACACACACTTCGTCCTCATTCCTCCTCATTGGTCAATTATGCTTTAATGACCAAACTGCAAAAGACAGCATCGCTAATGAAATGCTGCCAATTGGGTTTATTCTCTTTTCAAACAGAGCCATGTCTACAGAATGCAGAGATATATTTTGTGTATACTAACATAACAATGTAATTTTGTGATTATGTGGGCTGGTTTACTCAACTAGTAAATGAAAATACCTTTTGAACCACTTATCTCCCTAATAATCTACTCATGCACATTCAATTCAATTTAATTTATTTTTGTAAAGCCCCAAATCACAACAGCATTTGCCTCTCAGGGCACATAAGGCTTTTGTTACAGCCGTTGTACCCGCTCTTAAAAACAATATCCCTGCTGACATGCTGCTTTGTTGAAGGTTGGATCAAATGAATACATTATTATTATTATTTTATCCTTTCTATAGAAATATTGAATTATATAGGAAATACTTAATTTAAGGAGATTAACTTTAGGTCGACATAAATGGTAAAATGATCAACGGTCACATTTTTATATTGCGATTTTCCACCTTCAAGGCACTTAAAGAGCTTTACACCAGTGTAAACAGACACTGGAGGCGAGGTGGGTTAAATGTCTTGCCCAAGGACACAACATTCATCTGTGGGAGCTGGAATCATACCACCAATTTGGATCTGATCACTCAACTAATGATGTTTACGTCAAGCAGGATTCGAACCGGCAACCTTCAGATCAGTGAACAAACACTTATATAAAAATACACCAAAATTGTTGACCCCAAATATATTTTTTGTGTCACCTTTTTCCATTCAGATATTTTATTTTAAATGAACATATATATTTTTTAAATACATCAATGCCAAAATATTTATTAATTTCTATTTATCCTATCCTATTACTCATCCTTTTTTTATTACATGGATAAATATGACTCAAACATTTATGTCAGGTTAACATTTTACATGTTACCGTGACTTTACTTCCACAAGGAGAAAAGCTTGTGTTTTTGAAGGGGTGCACTGCTACCCCAGCTGCTCTCCAGAAGGGAAGATCAAATGTGCTCCCCCTGTGCAAATGGGGCCCCTGGATGTGCCAACAGCTCAGGGCCTGACCTCTACAACACCACACCAGCGCCAAACCTCAAGTGGATACAGCCAATTTATACAATCTCACCCACACTTTATACATCAGGCTAAAGATTGACCAAGACAGGCAACTGGGATGGTTCAAATGGCTTTAAGAGTAATTGTGATAAAGTATGTGCTACAGGTAAACGCAACAGAGTGGACGCAGTTAGCCGCGGTTTGCTTGTTTAAAAATGGTGAGTATTTTTTCAGGTTCAGGTTTGACTGAGTGGTAAAAGGACATTTCTATTGGGGGAGTTCAGATTCTTGAATGGGAAGCACAATGGGGGCAAGAGGCAGTATTTCCCATCAGTTGTGTTGCTTCTTTGTAAAGAATATCCAGATTATGAACTTTAGGTAGTTAGACCATTCACATCATAAAAAGTGCATTAAAGTAATTTTCTTTTTACCTGCTCCAAGCATCTCATTTAAATATTGTGGGCAAGGGAGCAGATGGGGAGGACAAAGGGGTTTGTTGTCCCAGGCCCCAGGGTCTTGGGGGCCCAGAATTGGACTCTTCCTATTCATTTATGTTAGAGGGGGGATCATCTGAAGCTTCTTGCCCCAGGCCCCCAAATTTCTGTCGACGGGCCTGATTGTAGATCCATATTTTTTAATTTACTCTGTAATCCATCTTGACTTTTTGAGATGATTTTAATTTAGCTAAAGTGGGACTTTGGCTTTTCAAATACAACTCCGCTTGTACAAACACTGTTTCGGTGCGCTTGAGTCCATGGTCGAAGTATAACTAGTACTGTAACTCAACTATAACAAATAACTGTATAATAACTATCACAAATGTATAATTCAGTTGTGGTTCGCTCAACCACGTACTGGGAACATGAAGTTGTTCTAAGCCATTTGTAGTTTTGAAAATTCCACAGAACTAAACTTAAGTTCTGCAAAATTGATGAAGAAAAAAATCTCATAAAGGTCTAAAGCACATTTATTCTGTTTTCTACTATTTAGTCCATGAGCGTATACATGATATTACTTCCCCCCGACAGGAAAACTCATTTCTCCCAATGCATACGGTAGTAATCTTGACTTCACATTAGAATATGAGGCTTAGCATTTGACCAGAAAATTACACGGACACCTGAGGCACATTTTGTGTAAATAATCCTGTAATGCACACAAGACGGTAGGTGGAACAGACTTCCTATAGGCAGCCTGGGCCCACTGAGGAACGCTCCTATCCACCTATCCACTATGAGGGCCAATATCATGTTGTTCACTCACTTTTACATACAGAAACATCCCCGGAGCCCAAACACTTTAGCGTCCACAATGGAACAGTTAGCGCTCCGAGACCAAATCGAAAACTGAAACATATTACAGAGCTATGCATGTTAGAGAGAGAGTGCATGTGTGAGCGGGTATTTATCACACTGTGGGGACCAAAGTCTCTATACAGTGCACATTCACATGGAGACTGGCCTCATTTATGGAGACAAAAATCAGGTCCCCATGACATAAATCCTTTATTAATAGATGTCTGTGTAATCCATCCGTCATCCAGGTATGTTCCATCGCAAAAGAAAATCGTATTATGTGATCTGGGCAAAAGAGTGTATATGTTTTGCCAAGTAGCTTCTTCAGTTCTGGCCATAGACTGTATATATAAATAGACATAGCTAACGCGCTAGCCACCTCGTTCCAAATAGGAAGTGCTCATGGGTGCGCTTCCGGCTCCATCGACTCTGGCTCCAATTCACTTAACGTTAAAAAACTGTCGCCCCCTCTCTTTGTACTGCTGCTGTTAGGTTTATCATTTTGGTCGTAAAATGATCGTATTAACCCGCTCTACACGATCCTGATATTTTTATTTTGCTATTATGTCAGTAAATCAAGATACGTAACAGACAAAACAGGTGCCTTCTTTCCCCGTGGTCGCTCCTGCTAGAGACAGGTTTGATTGACATTGCTAAGCGCCCGCTCCCTGCTAAATCAGTGGCGCGGGCGGGAAGGCTCGTTGCCTTCAACAGCCTCGCTCCAGATTGGCTCTTTGGTTGCTGTGATACTCGCGATTTCCAAATTCGCCTCTATAACTGCTCTAACCTCGATGAGCTTCATTTGACTGGAGCCGAACGCTATGGGTGATGTCACACTCACTTAGTCCACTTCTTTATACAGTCTATGTTTCAGACATGGTTCTTTAAGTCGCTGTCTTAGGCCTGAAGGAACGAGCTAACTACACTGAATCTAACACACCTTAGTTTTTTACAGTGAGGAGTATCTATTATTAGTTAAATCCACTAACCAGCTGACCTAAGGAGTGAACTGCCAACTGCCTGTGTCACATTTTGCGTAATAGTTCCTGCCCTTAACTCCTATTAGCATACTGTGATTATCCCAATTGTTTTATTTATTTATTATTGTATTTATTTTATTTTAATTTTTTATTAGATCGACAGCATGATTTAAAGTTCAGGGAATTGATTCAGATGGGTTACGTTAGGGTTTAGGTTAAGGTTAGGCGAGTACTGACTACGGTTAATGTTCGGATCGGTCTCCAGGAAATGAATGTAAGTCAATGTAAAGTCCCCGGGAAGCATGGAAACCCAACATGTGTGTGCGTGTGTGCGCAAAGGGACCTGGCTTCCATTACAGCGGTGCATGATCAAATAGGAGGCAGCTGAAGCCAGTGCTGGAGCTGGTTAGCGGCCCGCCAACAAACCCAGAGCTGGGAGGAAGATTTTTATCAAACGCACAAACGCAATGAGAGAGGGGCATTTATACTTCCCAGGATACCCACTCCGACCCGGCAACCATACGTCCATATAAAGCACGAAGAGGGACCGCGTTGTCGGGAAGCGCAAGCTGAA